>PVKC010040597.1:0-12404 GCA_004027635.1 Crocidura indochinensis | reverse complement strand
AAAGTTGGCACTGGTCATGAAACTGTTGTTTGAAAATGGATGCCTAAAAATTAATAAATAACTTGATAACTCATAATGCCTCCGTGGAAAAGAAATATAAGAAAGGGAAACATTTGTGGCCGGAGAGATAGCATAGAGGTAAGCCATTTGCCTTGCATGCAGAAGGTCAGTGGTTCAAATCCCAGCATCCCAAATGGTCCCCTGAGCCTGCCAGGAGTGATTTCTGAGCATAGAGCCAGGAGTAACCCCTGAGCGCTGCTGGGTTAACCCAAAATAAATAAATAAATAAATAAATAAATTTTTATTTTATTTATTTTTATTTATTCATTTATTTATTTATTTGGTTTTTGGTTTTTGAATAACACCTGGCAGCGCTCAGGGGTTACTCCTGGCTTCACGCTCAGAAATTACTCCTGGTAGGCTCTGGGGACCATATGGGATGTCAGGATTCAAACCGATGACCTATCTCCATGCTATCTCTCCGGTCCCAACATTTGACTATTTCAAAAGAGAATCTACATGGTAGTTTCAAAGAGGCTCTGGGTCAGAGGGGAAAGGAAGATCTTTAAGACTGTAGTAGGCTCTGGAAGTTTTGTGTCCACAATGTACCATAGGAATTACAAATAGGATAAGGTGTGTTACCCATTTGAGTAAAGGAGTAAAAACGGAGGGACCCCCAAGAGACTGGAAATGCAACAGAACAGAAGACAAGAAAGAGTTCAGTACTCAAAGGTCCCAATATTCAACTCAAGTCTAGTCTTGACCCAATCTGCTCCCTCAACATGGAGGCTCCCTTTCAAGAACCTTCCTCAGGATTCTGTCTATAGGAGCAATACAGGACTCTGGATTGCCTGGGTGCAGATACTGTATCAACACACCTGGGCATGGAGCCTAGGGGTGATCTAGGATCTGGACTTTGAGCCCTCTGTGCACTATAATGCCACATGGTCCGTTCTCAGAAAAAAAAATGAAGACATTTATAGCATTAGCACAGGCCATTTAAGATCTGCAGGTACCAATTCACCATCCCTCTCACCTGGGCAGAAATTTGAATCATGGCCCATTGAACACCCCTACTCTTGGTTCAGATTCCAAAGTTGGTTCAGTCTCCAAAGACACCAATGATGGAGCCATTGTTTTGTTAATTAGGTATTCATCATGTTGTACTGACATACAGTATCTGCATCTCCTCTCTTCCTCGGGATCTATGCAGCCCTGACCTGGATTGAATGTTTATGCAAACACTTCGTTCAATATGGATCATCACGGATCTCCTCAATAAATAGGGGAAACAAAGCAGAAAGAAAACAGACTTGTAGGTTCAGAGAGGATGCTGCCAAGAACTTTCCCCAGAAGGTCCCATGAATTGTGAATTATCAATTTGAGAAAAAGAGTGAATTTCCTCTTTCTCTCAATAGAATCAATCTGCAGAGGTAGAAAGGGGCAATGCAAAATATGACCTTAAAAGGAAAGGAATGGGAACATCATAATCTCTGATGACAGAGATGCCCCATCTTTCTCTGTGTTCCCCAAATCCCCAGGTAGATTCCTGGTTCTTAAAAACTCCACCTACGTTGTACAGGCATTTCACAGATAATACATGACTAACAATACCAGGTAAGACAGGCTGCAAAGAAAACACAGCCAGGTCTAGCTTCTTTCATATTGCAAGAATTGACTGGAGAGGCAGCCCTACCAACTGAATACAGATTTGGGTGTGGGGGACCCAGATTCAATCCATAGAACCACCTGGTTGGTCCCTTAAACATCAGAAGCGAACCTCAAGCTTACACCAGGAATAGCTCCTGACAATCACTCAAACTGTGTATCCCTCAAATGCTGATGGCAACATCCTTGGGCAGTTGGGAATGCTCAAAGGACATGGCATAATGAAAGACCCCTTTAGGCAAAGAGCAAGACCTACGAAGCTCTTAGCGCTGCAGCAGTTCTTTTATAGAGAAAGTTGAGACCCTCTTACGGCTAGTGCTGCAAGATTCTATGTTGGGTCAATAGCACCACCTGGTGGTCACTTATAAGACTTGGCAACTCTCCCCTGTCTCTGGACCCTCTAATCTACATCCCAGGAAGGATCCCATCACACGAATACGAAAAAAACTTTCAAATAACAGTGGACTGGTGGAAGGACACCCTGCTGTCAGGAAAGGAAGTGAAGTTATCTAGTTATAATTCTTCCTTGGTTGGAGAAAAAGTGGTAGTGGTTATTGGGTTAACCCACCTTACAAAACACAAGAAAAGAAGGTATGATAGCTATCACTTTTCTCCATCTCTGTAGGTTTGGGTTTTTTTCCTCTTTTTTTTTTTTTTTGATTGTATAATAAAACCTTTGTAATATCAAAAATAAAATAAGTTTAGAATCAGTGATTGGAATCCAGTAGCCACATGAAGAAAATTTTTTATATTTAAGAAGACACTGAATGCCTAATCCCCTAAATTGTAGCTGATCTTCAGACAAGATTTGGGATATGTTAGGGACAGAAAAATAACACAATGGGTAGAATGCTTGCCTTGCACACAACCAGACATGGGTTTAGTCACCAGTATCCAATATGGTCTCCTGAGCAATGTCAGGAGAGATACCTGAGCGCAAAGCCAAGAATAATCCCCAAAATAAAACAAACATGCAAATGAACAAAACTGAGATATATGACTTGAGGCTTCCAAGATAAAACAGTCCACATCAAGCCCTCCTTTGGGTCTCCATCTGCTCAGGTCCACCCACGCCGCTCAGCATGAGGAAGTCCCCACCAATATCCTCAACAATAGCCTGGCCCACCTACCCTGCTGTTTGGAAGTTCTGGGCTCCCCAAGGCTCCAGCATTTTTCAGGCCTACCAAGTACAGGAACAGAGAGACAAGTGGAAGGATCAAGTTCCCCTCCACTCCAAGTCCCTGCATCTCCATTTCCTGAGTGTTCACTTTTCCCTTCACGGGGGCTACTAGGGACTAGAAGCCCCTCTGGGTTCTGTACTTCTTAGCTGGTGTCTGTATATAGTGACTCCCACTCTACCATCATTTCTTTACGCAAAGAAAAGAAGCATGCCAGATTTTAGGGTTGAGAGGGAACCAAGTCAATAGTCAACATATGGTATCACTGGGTCACCAGGCCTGATGCAATCAGATCTCATTCACGCTTTGCAATGATCCAACAATAACTTCTTGAACATCCTAGTGTGCCAAGATTGATCTTCCAGTTCAGACCCAGAGTCCAGTCTTCTGAGGGAAGTGGTTGTCAGCACTTCATGAGGACACAGCTTGTCACCCTGCCAGCACCGCCATGAACACAGGGTTGACAAGGAGAACAAAAAGGGGAAATCACAAAAGGAAGGACAGTCATAATGGGGGTGTGGGACGTCAAAACTGAAACCAAAAGGATGTGCAGGGTTGACGTGCTGAACTGAGAATAGCCAGAACCTGAGGTAGCCAAGAGCACCAAGCCAGGAGAAGGAAAAAGAGGTAAGAGGCCCCTTTGCCCTAGGTGCACACAGGACTGACAGAGAAAAGTCAGCTCCTGTCACATCCCGCCATGTGAAGGACTGAGCTCTTGGCATTTAGTCAGTGATTGGCCAGTGAAGAAGTAGGGAGATGGCATTAATGTGCCCTAACGTGCATTCTCAACAGATTGCTCTGATGATAACCTTAATGAGAAAAGCTGAGTATAGCAGAAAGGATGGGACGTTCATAGGGAATGTGTCTGTCTGTGTGTGTGTGTGTGTGTGTGTGTGTGTGTGTGTGTGTGTGACATCAAAGCTAAGTTGAACCCACAAAGCTAACCAACAGGTGGAGATGAAGGCTGCAAAAGATAAGGGCAAGGAGGAGGGACAACATTAGCTAGGGAATAGGTCCCTGGCAAGATCAAGTTATCTTTGGAGATAGCAGGCAGGAAATCTAATACCAAGGAAACAAACATTCAGAAATAAAAATAAATAAATAAATAAATAAAAATTAAAAAAAAACACCGCCAGAAAATAATGTCTTGAGATTTGGTTTTTTTGGGAGAGGGAAAGATTAAGCTGCACCTAAATGTGCTCAGGGTTTACTCCTGGCCCTAGGGAGGGTTCAGGGGACCATATACATTGAGCACAGGTTGGCCACATGGAAGGCAACTGCTTTTTTCACTGTACTGTCTCTCCAGTCATAGAAACTACTGTCTTAAAAAGGAAAAAAGAGGGGACCGGACCAGTGGTGAAAGGTGTAGAGTGTTTGCCTTGCAAGTGCTGACCTAGGACGAACCGTAGTTCGATCCCCTGCTGTCCCATATGGTCCTCCCAAGACAGGAGCAATTTCTGAGCTCATAGCCAGAAATGTCATTGGGGTGACCAAAAACCAAAAAAAAAAAAAACAAAACAAAACAAAAAAGAGGGGGCTGGAGAGATAGCATGGAGGTAAGGTGTTTGCCTTTCATGCACAAGGTCATCGGTTCAAATCCCGGCATCCCATATGGTCCCCCAAGGCAGCCAGGAGCGATTTCTGAGCATAGAGCCAGGAGCAATGCCGGGTGTGACCCCAAAACAAAAACAAAAAAGAGGTCCCTCAGCATCTGCAGTTACTTTGATACTAAGTTAGCAAAAGAGGTTAAGGGAGGATTTTTTTTTCTTATAAATGTTTTCCCTTATAAAAAAAATTGAGGAAATTAAGTCATAGAGATGAGAATGAGGACAATGGGGTAGACACACAAAGACATAAATCATAAAAGATATAGCAAGGTCATAGAGAGTGGCCAAGCAGTTATGGAGAATGAGTCTGATGGAGCAAGGAGTAGTGAACATACAGGGAAGACTCTGTACATTGAACTGAAGGGAAATGAGGCCCCAGCTCTGTACTATGCCCTGCCATGTGCAATCCTCATGTACAGTCCCCAGTGGTTGGTTTCACTGACCACCTTTAGAAATTAGGGAGGCACAGCCCAGGAATGGGGCATCACTGTATGGCATTGAAGTGTCACATTCTCTAGGAGATTGGTTAAGGTTTGATTCCCACCAAGCTCCCAGACAGAAAAGGCAGTTCCCATTCCCCTGTCTGATTAGGTCAGGAGGAACCGTTTCAGTTGTAGAGATCCGCAGGAAATAATTCACACAGTGAAAAGGTACATGGGTTCGGGAAATCCAGTGCTCAAGCAAGGAATTCAAACCACAAAAGCTTTCTGCTCCTAAGATGGAGGGCAGCTCAGTGGAAGAAGACCAATGAATAAGCCCTAGCCTTCCTTAGATCCTTGCTTTTATTGACAAGAATCAGGTATCACCATAGGGTGGGAGCAGAATACCAAGTAAGGAATAATCCAATATACTATTGAATATATACTATACTAATATACTATACCAGGTCACACCCTAGGATGGGGTACAATAATTGATTAGAGTAGAATCAGTAACACAACACTTACTCTGCCAGTGAGAATTCCAAATCTAGTTCATCCAACCTAAGTTCCATGTTCCATTCAGCTACCACTAAAATTCTATACTGCAGTGCTTGTTATAAATATATTAAAATATGTATTATATAATATATAATATAGTTGCAAACAGAAATTGGGACCCTGAGGAATTAGAGTTCTTGTGGAGTCTTATTTTGCCAGATGTTGTGACTTGAGGATCTCCACAAGAACTCTGAGGCCTTTTCTGGATCCAGTTCTCACTTCATCACCTGCAAGCAGGGTGGTAGCCCCACTCACTTTCCGCAGAGTGTGAAATTCCTATAGCTGGACATGTCTCTGATCTTCCTCTGTTTCTGGTGTCCTTATCACACAGGGCGATGACTGGCTTCACAGCCTCTGTTTCTTCAGAGCATAAAAGCTATAACAGAAATGGACAGGACTAGGAGTTTCAAAAATAATTAGACCCTGAAGTCTCTGGCACCACAATGATCTGATGAATCCAAATTAGGCTTCTTAATCCAAGTTTGATTAAAGGAGCCCCCAAGTGAAGATCAGATATGAAGAAACCATAGTTGGACAGAGATAGGCTGGTTTTTGCCTGAATCTGCTGCCCTAAGTTTTGGGCATGCAGGTAGACTATGCCATTGTGAGAAGCACAGCCATACAATGTGTCCTGGCATGGCATCACCAATGTTCTGTGGTGCTTCTAGGCCACAAACTCCCTAACTCAGTTTTTCCATGTCATGCTTGGTTGCTAGCCCAACACACCCAGCAAATTTGAAAGAAGCCATATGCTGAGAAGGAAGGGGTGCAAGAGGCAGGTATGTGGAGAGCACCCACCAATGATGAGCACCCATTTCACATTTCTGTAACAGATAAACATCTATGTCTTCACGGAACACCATTTTTGCAGTTATCGTTGTTGTTGTTGTTTTAATAGAATCACTATGAGATATGCAGATACAAAATTATGCAGTTACAACATTCTTGGTTGAGTTTCAGTCATACAATGGCAGATCAGGTTTTGAGGATCCGCCTCTAATGTCATCTTCGCTGACACAGTGGAGGAGCAGCTTGTGGTGGCCAAACCACTGAGTGTGGTGAGGTTGGGATCAAAGATGGCTCCATGAGTCTAGGTTGGTGGGGTTTGAGGAAAGTCCCAGCTGAAGCCATGAAGCAGGTACCATGAAATCACCATGCCACAGTCATGTGGTAGGTCCAGAGAGGAAAAGTGTCCTCTAGCTCAATAAGTTGGAAATTAGCAGTGTGGAAAACAGCAGAAGAGATGGCTTCTGCCTCTCTGAGAAAGGCCCCAAAGTCAGCCATGTCACTATGTAACTTTTATGTGGTCAATAATGAAGGCAACATGATTCCCTTGATAACTAAGAATCGGATAGTGAAAGGAGGTCTAAGTAGAGGCCTACAAGAACAAGGCTTTCCCTTGGAACTTAAATCCCCAAAAGCAGTACCTCAGAGCAGTGCAGAAGCCAACTGGTAAGAGTTAACCAAGAATTAAATTGTCTTAGGTCAGATTTGTTTTGAGGTTCACAGGGTCAATGTCTCAAGTATCTGGCGTTTAGAGCACAAAAAAAGCCTTTCTATGAGCCCTCCAACCAGAGAAAGCATCATCTACTTCCTGAAGAAAACCTATACTCAAACCCTGTGATCACCCCAGGGGCTAAGTGGTGGCTCCTTCCTTCAAGTTTCTGAAAGACCCCTCAGGGTTGTTAGGGATCATGAATATAAGCAGGTGACAAAGAGAAAAGGATTTTGACAGAGGGCTGGAGAAGTGTTATTACTTTACCCAGAAGACACAATTGAACTCAAAGCTGCCTTGTACCCATGTAGAGACAAGATGAGGGTCCCAGAGTAAAAGCTCCCATGAGGTGGGTCTCTCTTTACAGACCCTCACCCTCTCGCCCTAAGTCTGAGCCTTATGGTAGACATTCAGAAAACAAATATCATCACAACTTGTAATTAGTATTTTTATTAAACACACAACAGGCACTGTGCTAAAAATATCCCAGTGCATGTCTCTCTTACAAAAGTTATTATCTTCCTTGCAAAGTTGAAGCACAGAAATTTCCAAGAAGTTCAGAACTTATCTAAGAGTTTCAACGTGGCCAAGTCAGAGTTCAAATCTCAGGCCATCTGACTTCAGAGGCCAAGTTCTCATCACTAAGGAACACAGTATCTTGTTTTCTGTTTATGTGTCAGAGACACATTTAGGGAAACAGATGCTCTCTAAGGAAGACGCTTACTTATTATAAATCCCCACTTTGCACGGTGGCGCCGTATTATCTAAAACTCGTGGAAATAAGAATCCCCTTTTTGCTTTCTCATTGCCAAGGATTGAGGGTACCTATATTCTCCTTTTGCCACAGTCACTTGTTTCACATGACAATGTGCTGTGTAATGCACTTCCCCGTAGCTCACGGCGCTTAATAACAAGTCTTTATTTGTGTTATTCTAAATCTATATGAGGGGGCTAGGGCGGCAGGATTAGGCTGCAGGTCCAGTGTGCTAGACCCCAGGCTCTGAGCTGACTTTCCTATAAGTCTAACTTGTCCACATATTCTTCCTAGACCAGCAATTACTAGAATGTGTACCTCTTAGGGCATTTAGTACCCAGAACCCAAAATGCTAAGGTAAAATTTAAGGCCACTAAATACTTCTTAAGTATTTCAGGGGACAACACAATTCCAGAGGCCACATCAACCTCAATAGGACAAGAAAGTGAAACACATCCCAATGGGAGGGCACTCTACAATCATCTGGTAAAATACTGGGGTTGCAATCCTCTTCCATGGCTGAAAATTTAAGACCCAGACCCACATATCTCTAATGAGCTTCTTTCTTCTCATTACCAGAAGACTTCTGGCTAAGTTTAAAGAGCAAGTTCAAGTTTAAAGGAAATAGTCCAGGGTTGCTGGTGGCCTCCCTGCCCCTTCTCAGAGTCCTCTCAGTCCTCCTACCTGTCCTGGTACTCTCCTCTCAACTCCTCCCATACCCCCACTCTATTTTTTAATAACAATTTCTTTATTTAAGCACCGTGATTACAGAAATATTCATAAGTGGGTTTCAGTCATAGAATGTACACCGCCCTTCACCAGAGCAACTTTCCCACCACCAATGTCCTCCATTTCCCTTCTTAGCCATATTGATCCAAATCAAAGAGAACTGAAGCAAACGTATCAGAATCAATTTCGTGACACAAAATTCCTCCTCTTTGACAATCTCTCTCCAGTACCCAGGTCAGAGGAGCAAAATAAGAAGTGACATGAAAAAGCTGCAAATCTCCCCATAGCCTGCTGGTAACCCCTCCAGGATTGGAACACAGTTCTTCTGTGTGATGGCAGGGAAGAAATGCCCTCAAAACCAGAGCCTGCAAACAGCGCGGGTTTGGTAAGGATTTTCTGGGGAAAGGCGTGTTCCGCACACATTCTCTGCACACACTTCCCTCCGGAAGCTTGGTCTGCAGAGCCACACACACAGTCTGCTCGTGGTCATCCTCCATTTGGACGTGGCCAGAGACGCCCTGGCCACAAGCGCTCAGTGTCCTCCTGCATCTTGCAGAAGACCAGGGTTTCATCTTAATTCTAGGAACTGTATGTTTTTATTCACCTCCACCTTGGGCACGAAGGCACGTCCTTTTCTGTTTCCCGGGAGAGTTCTCCAGCCACCCTCCCCACCCAATCTTCTCCACCCACCCCATTCCTGCCCCACCTTCACAACGGGGTCTGAAGATTATCTCCCCCATGCAATGGTTTGAAAATGGGGTGAGAACATTTTAATAAAATCAACTCTGCAGACTTTCTCAGCTACCAAGCTGCATTGCTTCCTCTGAGGGATGATAGTAAAAGAAGGGACTTTTTTTTTAAGTGAAGGAATTGGCTGACATTATGATGTCAGAAGGACTGGAGCCAAAGGTGTTTTGCTAAAGGGAGTCTCCCCACAGCCCCCCCCCCAGACGACACGGCACCCCTGGAGCCCATAGTGCTTGCGACTGTTCACGCTGTTTACACACCCTGCTCCCCTGACTGCCTCTTTGTGGGAAGTTGTTTACATGAATTTATTTTGGGAAAATTCCATTAGACAGACCAGAATTTCTTCACAAATCATTGCCTCTCACTTGTGTCTTGATCAAATTTGGGCAGGCCACTCTTTCTTCAGGGCCCTGTCTCTCCTGGTCTGTATGGCATGGTAATGGAGGAGGGGACAAAGGGAGAGATGTGAGTGATAATGAAGTGGTGAGGAATGGGCTTGGAAAAGAGGTCTGTCTGGTGGGATCGGAAGCAGCCACTCTGGAGAACAAAGGGTTTTACTCTAGCTTGAGGGTATGGCTCACATCTGCAGTTTTCCACACTGTGGTCTAACTATAGCTATATATAGTCCTCAGCCTGGCCCTGTGCTAAATGGCTGAGATACAGGGACAAGCTCATGATACCTTTGGCTTCAAGAAACTCAAAACCTAAAGAAAAGAGTTATAGCATGAAATAAGTCAATCAGATGGCCATGAGGTCTTGGTTGGGTCTCCAGGCCAGTCCTACCTGTACAAAGCCTAGTCGGTCAGTTAACGTTTCCTCTGTCAACTCACTCTTGTCATTCACTCTACAGAAGGAGAGTCCCAAATGTTCAGTGTACCCCAGTTTGTTTCTAGACTTACATGGAAATAATAAGCCACATTATTGATTCTTTGGTGGTACAGCAACTCTAACTCCCAAGAAAGACTTAGTGAGTATCTACTAGGTCTCATTCCTGTGGATTCAGAGAGGCTAAGAAAGACGTCTTATGAAGTCTACAAGAACTTAGCCTGAGCCACAGAGGAATGGAGAGAGAAGACAAGCCACTATGTATATACCAGATCCTACAAGAGGAATGCTGGTCCTATTGTTCCAGGTGCACTACAAGAACAGAAGGAAAAGTACACACAGTTCCCAGTGCAAACTTAGCACCACTCATGGGGGAAACCACCATCATGGTTATCTCCCATCAGGCTTGGTTTGTCCCGTCCTGACAGTACAAACTATTGGCACTCGAGGTTGCAGAGTTCACTAAGCAACCCTGAACAGAATCTGCCTCTTTGGATGGGTTTTCTCCGAACTCTAGTCTAAAGAGGGCTGCACCATTAGTTTTGCAGCTGGTAGTCATGGAAACCTTCATGTAAACAATTGTAGGCAGTGCTCTTGATTTGTGTTTGTCATGCACAGCAGGCACAGGTCTTGTGTCAGTTCAGTCCTTCTCCACAGCCACCCTTTAAGTTAGATATTCACTATTGATAAGCTAACTTACAAAATAGCATTTGCTTAAAAATACAAAATGCAAGGTAAATAAAAACTGAATTCTTGTTGATAAAAGAAAAGAAGAGTTGTTTTTCCCTTATAGATATGTTTAAAGTGTTGGGAAAATGAACAATGCTTTCAGATACTAATCTATCCCCCATAGAGTTTAAAAGTCACACCAGGGTTTTATGAGTAGAGACAGTGGAATGACTATGTGGTGAACATTACCTTCAGAGCCAACATTAGTTCAAGTCCCAGATCCACTATTAATATAACAAGTTACTTCAGCAATTCCTTTTTGTTGTTGGTTTTTGTTTCTTAGGCCACACTCAACAGTGCTCAGGATTTACTCCTAGCTGTGTGTTAAGGGATCACTCTCTCGGGAATCACTCCTGCCAGGCTCAGGGGGCCATATGGAGAGTTGGGACTGAACACAGATTAGCAGTGTACAAAGCAAAGCATGTACCCACTGCACTATCTCTCCAGTCCCAACAATGTCTTAATCTTCAGCTTTTATTTTTTTTTTTTGGCTTTTTTGGGTCTCACCCGGCAGTGCTCAGGAGTTACTCCTGGCTCCATGCTCAGAAATTGCTCCTGGCAGGCACGGGGGACCATATGGGGCACCGGGATTCGAACGGATGACCTTTTGCATGAAAGGCAAACGCCTTACCTCCATGCTATCTCCCGGGCCCCAATCTTCAGCTTTTACTTCTCCCATTGGATTGTCATAGTATTAAATAACATATCCAAATACCTGGTGTTGCATTTATGACAGATAATTTTTTTTCTTTTGACAGATAATTTAAAGTGACTTCAAGATTGTTTCAATTCAAGATAGCACTATTGTCTTGTTCAGATGGGTACAAGAAGATGTATACTATAGGCCCTATAGTTTAGGGTGTTAATGCAAAATGTATGTCATATGACTAGTTCTTGAGAATTAGATATACTATATTTTTGGAACTAGAAACTATCAGAGGTCCTAATCTTACTTTACCTTACTTCCTATTGATCTCAGCACATTTTCATGCACATTATAAGTAATGTTGAATGAACAAATGCTTTAGTGAGTAGATTAAAAAAAATGAATGGATGGAAAGATGGATGGTGAGTAGATAGATTGATGGATAAAAGGATAGATGAATGCATGAATTGGAGGATGGATGGACATATAACCTATAGAAGTATGAATGATGGATAGATAATTGAGTAGATGAATGAATAAATAGACAAATCTATGGAACTATGGATGATGGATTAATGAATAAATAGATGAATGAATGGATGGATGGATAGATGATGGATGGATGGATGGATGGATGGATGGATGGTCTACAGTGGTCAGTTCCTTATAGAGAGCTCCACTACATTCCAGTAACTATTTGATTTCAACACCTTAGATAACATTCAAGTCTTGGACTCCTCCTGACTCTTTCAAACTATGGTTTATCTTGCCAGGCATCACTCAGGATCTTCACAATAAAGCATTGTTCCAATGTTTTTGGTAATTATTGACTTGAACTTCACTTTATATCTGTGTCTTCTGGAGTCACTTTCCACAGCCCATGGGCCAACTCCATTGCAATTCCCAGTTGTACATTTACAACTCAAGCCTGTACAATGAACTTTAGGGTGGGAATTGGGAAGGAGATAATATGCAGGCATTCACTCCCTGGAGCTCAGTCCTGAACACCTGAGCTAAAACAGTGGTTTCTGTGTATCTTGGCATTC
>PVKC010040596.1:0-12301 GCA_004027635.1 Crocidura indochinensis | reverse complement strand
GGTTTTTAAGAAAAATGAAAGACATTCCTGCAATAATAATAATTTTCAGACACAAAAGAGAAAAGAGCTCGAAATTCCAGCTCACCCCATAAAGCTCACCACAAAGAGTGATGAGTTTAGTTAGAGATATAACTACAGTTTGAACTATCCTAATAATGAGAATGTATGAGGGAGGTGGAGAGCCTGTCTAGAGTACAGGCGGGGGTGTGGGTGGGGAGGAGGGAGATTTGGGACAATGGTGATGGGGACGTTGCACTGGTGATGGGTGGTGTTCTTTACATGACTGAAACCCAAACACAATTATGTATGTAATCAAGGTGTTTAAATAAAATAAAATAAAATAAAAGTTAACATAAACTAAAAAAGGCAATGACAAAAAAATATAAAGGATGATGACATCAAAGTTTGAGGCAAAAAAAAAAATAACAACTTGAAAGAAAGAACAGTATTGTTTAGACTAAAAGAAATCTTTTATAAAAAATTCTATTTTAGGGGCTGGAGCAGTGGCGCGAACAGTAGGGCGTTTGCCTTGCACTGACCTAAGACTGACTACGGTTTGATCCCCTGACATCCCATATAGTCTCACAAGCCAGGAGTGATTTCTGAGTGCACATCTAGGAGTAACTCCTGAGCATCACCGGGTGTGGCCAAAAACAAAAAAAATATTTTAGTGAAATATTAATATAGACAATGGAACTATTAATCTTTTGAAGAGTACATATTAAACTAATTTCATTTAAATATTTTATAATTCATGATTTATTATAAAATTATATATTTGGGGCTTAAAAAATAATAAAGTGGGCAGGGAATTTGCTTTGTGTATGGCTGACTCAGGTTCATTCTCTGGGTCCCTGAACCCTGATGCCCAACAAGAGTGAAGTGAGTCCTGAGCAAAGAGTCACAAGAAAGTCCTGAATACAGCCAGATATGGCTCATAAGCTAAGAGAGAGACAGACAGAACCAAAGTAACAGAGCCAGAGAAGAAAAAAAAAATACATTCTTAGCTAACTACTCTAGTCAAGGTTTTTCTTTATCTTTGAAATGATTTCAAACATTTAGACTTAAACTGCTATGAATGAATGAAACTTAATGAATTCTCCAAAGGTTCTTAATTACCATTTTTCTACCTAGATTTTTATGACATTAAAACACACCAAAACTGTTATATGCTAGTGAAATGTTTGTCTGAAAAGCCTAACCCTGAGTGTGAGAAGATGGGGGTGATGACAAGGCGTAAATGACAGCTGCTCTTTAAATGCTTTTATGTGTCATCTCATGAAATCAGTCTCCAACTATTTCAATTGCAATTTTCTCTGCCCAGGGGTCTTGCACCCTGGCTCATCTCATCTTCCAGTGTCAGCTCCTTAGAAAGCTCTTTTCTGCCATTCCAACTAAAATTAGTGACTCAAAATCTAAATGCTCAAATACCTAGTTATAAAAATGTCTTTTTAAAAATGTATGGATATACAGCTTCTTTCTTGCTTTATGTTCTTTTCCTTCTGAGATATATGTAATATATATATATATAATAGGTAAGATACATTTATCATGTAACTTCTTTTTACTTTTTCTCACAAATACTTGAGAGAAACATTATTACATATAACATATTAAACCTTATCAATGAGAACTTATATTTTCAATTTGTTGCTTTTATTATTTTGGTTGGTTTTTATTTTTATTTTGGAGGTTTGTTGTTTTTTTTTTGTTTTTTGTTTATTTGTTTTTGGTTTTGGTTTTTGGGTCATATTCAGTGGCACTCAGGAGCTGCTCCTAGCAGGTTCGAGGGACCATATGGGATGATGGGATTCAAACTGGGGTCTGTCCTGTGTTTACCACGTGCAAGACAAAACACCTTACTGCTGTGTTATTGCTCTGGACCTGGATTTTTTGGGGGGGGCCACAACCGGTGACGCTCAGGGGTTACTCCTGGCTATTTGCTCAGAAGTCGCTCCTGGCAGGCACGGGGGACCATATGGGGAACCGGGGGATCGAACCGCGGTCCATCCTAGGTTAGCGCAGGCACCTTACCTCCAGCACCACCGCCCGGCCCCTTGGATTTTTTTTTTAATTGCGGCACAGAGATTCATGAGAATTAAATTTTAAGTGCTTTATTATGGGAACATATAATGGTGAAGAACTTAGCAAAGAATATTAAAATTATGATGATCTATAATTTGAATGCTAAGAATATCATTGCTTTGCAAATAGTCTTATAGTTTACACTTAAAAATGATGAAAATGTGAAAAGTCAAAACTTCTATGTTGCTAGTTATGTGTTATAGGTAGATAAAGATATTTTTTAATTTTTATTTTGACCAAAGTGGATTACATATCTTATCAATAATATTTTAAGTACATATTAATATTGAGTCAGGGGAATTCCCACCACCAAAGTTGTTCTCCCACCACCCCTAATTTTTGCATGGAAAGCAAGCTCTTGACAATAATATTTTAGGTACATGTAAATTAATATCAGGGGGATTCCCATCACCGAATTGTTCTTCCTACACCTCCGTTCCCATCCTACCTCCCATATCTTCCTCCCTCAACCCCAGGCTTGCAAGAGTACTGGTCTCCTCTGTGCCTAACTTGCTACTTAGTGGTCTTACACCTGTTTGGTCTTGATAGCTCCCTTATTTCCTCCTGTAACTGGGAGTCGGAACTAGATAGATCAAGTTACATGGTGATAAAGATATTTTTTATGTGTTAAATAAAACTTTGATTTAACCTATAAGCAATTTAATAGTAAGAATCCCGATACTGTCATATGCCTTATGTGATCCTGGTTGTGTGTGTAAAGTGTCTATATTTGTTTAGTCTTCTGCTAGAGTTGTAAATATGTATTTTCCTTGTTGATCAGTTTCAAAAAACAGATCATTTTGTGGCAATTTTAAAGATAAAATGGTGCATAATTCATAAAAACGTTTTTTGTTTTTGTTTTTGTTTTTTGGCCACACGGGTGATGCTCAGGGGTTAACTTTGGCTACGTACTTTCAGAAATCGCTCCTGGCTTAGAAGACCATATGGAACACAGGGGGATCAAATCGCTGTCAGTCCTCAGTTAGTGTGCGCAAGGCAAATGTCCTACCTCCTGCGTCACCATAAAAATGTTTTATATCTCCACTGGCCTCACTTTAAAATTCTGTATTAATTCTAAATTCTATTTAAGAATTCTTAAAGTTAAATTGAAGTTATGTAACCAAGGAAGTAAATACAAAATGGTAATTCAAGGTGGCATATTAACAAATACCACTCAAAAATGTGCTTTCAAGCAGTAACCTAGAAGATAATTAATTTAATTAAATGGCATGAATAGTTCTAAAACTCACAATGCATTTTCTGTTTATGAAACTGCTATGTGCATATTTAAAAATCTTAAATAATTCTCAAGTTATACATATTACACTGTGATGAATAATTTTCAACGTTTAAAGCCACTAAGCATATTTGTAAAAGGGTCGTACTTTGATAACCTGTCTGAAATACAGGTTCTAACACATAATTTACATTTCATATCTTTTTTGTCTTAATATAAGTGTATTATTAAATAATTAACATCAATATGTAGAACCACAGATTCAGAATGAAAAAGTTGAAAAATACATATTATTTTAAAGTACATAATGATGACCTAACAAAATGGCTATTATATTTTTATGAAACTTTTATTAAATACCATGGTTACAAATTTGTTAATAATACAGTTCCCCCCCACAGATGAAGTTGTTTATAACTGAGTTACTGTCGTACAATATACAACCTTCACCACTGCACGTTTTCTGCTACCTCTTTATATTAATATTTCTTTTATCTGGACTTTTCAGTTATTCTATGATTTAACTCATTTCCAAAGTTATAGGCAAAAAAGAAATCATATATACTGATTAAGTTAAATTTAATGAGTCATACCATGTCTGTGAATCTTGAATAAGAAGAAAATGAGCAATATTTTGTACAACTCTGTATACAATCTATGCAAAGTCTTGTTGAAATTAGCAAAGTTGATTTAAAAGACTATGTGTATTTAAATATTTCTGTTCATATTGAAGATTAGAAAGACTATTTTAAGAATTGAATGTTGCACTTTGCAAGTCTCAGTTTAGTCAAGAGTCATTTAATGCTTGTGAAAGAAGTAAAACATTCCTTAAAGGGTAGACAGATGAAATCTAGCCAATTGAATTCTCAGATAAACTTTAAAAGCTAGAATGTCTATAAGGAGCAAAAAGGCTTCACATAAAATATACAGAATTCCTGCACTCTGGACATTTAATGAGAAGGAAAAGCAAGGGGAAAAGCAATATCGTATTTTAAGATAGTCACATAATATTTGAACTATCAAAAGGATGAAACAATATAGAAAAATTTTGACATTTTGTATCAATTGCCCATTTGTGTCTATTTCCACTGAAAATTTAATAAATTAATATACCCCTTTTAAAAATTATGTGAATGTTTAGGAAGCAAATAATTTCTACAACTTTTACCAGCCTACAAGTCTTTTGATCATGCATGTATATTTTGGGGGAGGGGAGTAGGATTTATCCCCTTCCAGTTATGCTTAGAGGTTACTTCTGGTTTGAGAACACTCTAGTGATGGTTGAAGATTATATGGGATTAAACTGGGAATGACTGTAATGCAACAAAACTACCTTAACCCCGGTACACGACACGAATCTCTTTTTCTCTCTTCTCTCTTTCACACACACACACACACACACACACACACACACACACACACACACACACTGCCCATATATATTTATGAGTGTGCTTCCAGAGCTGTTGTTGATTTGATCTGCAATCTAGTGTGATAGGAAAAAGTTTAAACAGCAGAGTAGAAAGCGGTAATACTGCTGGTAGGGATGGTGTTTGCCTTGCACACACCAAGCTGGGTTCATCTCTGATTATCAGTATCCCATCCCTGAGCCCTGCCAAAATGATAGGTGAACAAAAAGCCTGAGTACCACTGAGTGTTGTTCATCCTTCTGCCAAGAAAAAACATGCCTTAAAACTTAACAATTCAAGGTTTGGGTGTATGTTTCTTTTCTCAAAGATAGAATGATTGTGTTCTTATCAGATTCCACTCTGCGCATCATTAAAGTATGATCGTCTGTATGAAGTTTTAAAAAGAGAAAGTATTATCTATTAAATAATTAAAATTATGTAGCACTTCTGGAAGGATAAAATATTGATGAAGTTGGGGTTTTCACTCAGTAGCAGAGCACTTATCCTGTGTATATGTGTTCAATGTCTAGAACTGAGGGAGCAGACGAAGGAGGTACAAAATGCTTATGAAAGAAATGCACCTTTTTCATTATAGCACTATTCAAGAAAAATATCATAAAAGAATGATAGAGGGAATAGGGAAGATGTTATTCAATATGTATTGGAGAATAACATAGTTGGAAATTTGTAAATTAAAATCATTGTGATCCCTAATGACCATTAGAAATTTCAAAGGAAAATAATGTTAAAAATATAATTTTAGAGAGCTCAAGGATATAAAAGAGCAATACAGTTTTTATCGAATTTCTGCAGGTAGAAAACTTTCTAAATTTTCTCTCCCTTTTGCTTCCAAATTTTAATTTTTAATTTAATTTTTGCTTCCAAATTTTAGAAATTCTATTGCTTTCACTCTAATTTAAACAAATCAGGTGCTTCCTCCAAAGATAGTGTTTTTCCTTAAAACCTATCAGATAGCTGAGGATGAAAACAATAACATACCATATAAACAAAAAGCAAAATGTACTGAATCCCCGAACATTTTAACCATCCTAAAAATGAGGAACATCATTTTTTCACTCCTGCAAGGTAGTAGGAGAAAAGCAGAACAAATGTACACAGCAGCAAGTGGCTTAGAGTGACAGGCCAGGAACCTGACCACAGAACCATAAAGACAACCACCACCACTGAATACTAGTACTAACATTATTTTTATAAGTAGTGTTTTATTTAACAAAATAATCTAGAGATTGTGTTACTGTGATCTACATATGATTTTTATTCTTATGAAATGGAGTGGTTATAAGTTCAAAGTTATGTTTGTATGGCACAGTTATGATTTATTTGGTAATGTAATTTCATAGCTTTTAGTAATAGCTATGCTTCTTTTTGCTTCCTAGTAAATATTTGGTTAAAGATTATTCATCAGTGTGGACTGATTAAGTTATTTACTGGTTGAATGAAACCAAATCATCAAATACTTTTTCTACCTCTTCTACAAAGGAACAAATTCAATACATATTAATTTGAAATGTAAGAGTATTGAAAAAATAGGGTAAGTAGTTGATTTTACAGAACCAGAAGCTTTTTATGTGTGCAGGTGTTACAGTTTTGTGCTCCAAAATTTTCATACTGCAACATCACATATTTATTTTAATCAAATAACATCTAACATCTAAGAACTAATCTGCAAGCTAATTTAAATTCTATCAATAGTGTAGATAATTCTCCCTTTCTTTAGTGTGGAGAACTATGCCAGATATCCTAAAGGATGATAGAGAGAAGTCATTTTCTATTATGTAAATGTATTAGCATACTTCCAAGAACCAACTTCAAGTGATGCAGCGACTTTGAAGAAAAATTTGTACAATTTTTATGAATTCTGAATATACTTTATCACTTCAAATATTGGATATTGTTTCATTTACCAAACTCACATCTGCAATTAAAAGGATTTTCAGATAAATAACAGTTAAGAGACTCCCAGAAACCCGTAAGAGTAAAGTCCTTTCCTTACATACAGGTGTGAAATTTTGCATTATATTAATGCTATGCTCACATTTTGCCCTACATACTTTTCCCTAAGTTTTCCCAAACAGAAATAAAGGATGCTCAAGGATGTTTCCCTGTTACAGCAGGGGCAATCCCTCCCAGATTATCCTTACCAAGTTACTACAAAGGCAGTCATCAAGGGGATGATATGAATTGTAGCTTAAGAAATCCTCGGTAATAAAAATCATTACCTAATTCTCTTTTCTTCTTAGAGGACACATTTTTTTTAATTAAGTCTTTAACAATAATATTTAGGGGACAGAATGACAGCGAGTTAGGGCCATTCCCACCACCAGTAGAGACCTCCCTCCTCCATAGGTCCCAGCATGCCTCCCATATATATCTCTACCCTTAGTCCCCTAGACTGCTAGTGTAACAGGTATTACTTGTTGTAGTTTAAGTCTATTAATAATATTGTTGTTGACTTTGGGTTAGGTATTTAGGTCTGACCATTTTTTTTTTATCTAAGCACTGTTATTACTAACATGACTGTAGTTGGGTTTTGGTCACAAAAAGAACACCCCCTTGACCAATGCAACATTCCCACTATCAATTTGCCCCATATCCCTCCACCCACACCCCTGCCTGTATTCAACACAGGCACTCTGCTTCTCTCTCACTCATGTCATGGTAGTTATTAGTGTTCTAACTGCACTCACCCCTTCTTGAGGTGAGATTCATATCGTGAGCCAATTCTTCTGACCCTCATCTCTGGGCATTTTTCTTAAAACCCATAGATAAGTGAGACTATTCTGTGTGTGTCTCGCTTCCTCTGACTTATTTCACTCAACATAATATTTTCCATGCCCATCCATGTATAGGAGAATTTCATGACTTCATCTCTCCTGCAGCTGCATAATATTCCATTGTGTATATGTACCACAGTTTCTTTAGCCATTCATCTGTTGAATGGCATTTAGGTTGTTTCCAGAGTCTGGCTATTGTAAATAGTGCTGCAATGATATAGTTGTGAGGAAGGGATTTTTGTATTTTGCTTTTGTGTTCCTAGGGCATATCCCTAAGAGTGGTATAGCTGAATCATATGGGAGCACAATTTCCAGTTTATTGAGGAATCTCCATATTGTTTTCCATAAGGGCTGGACTAGGCGGTATTCCCACCAGAAATGAGAGGTCTGATCATTTTTTATTTCCACTCAATGTTCGTGTGACTGCTTGGCCCTGATACCATTCACTTTTTATTTTTTCAGTTTATGAGGCAGAACATGGTTCATTTCTATTGTTCTGTTGAAAAAAAAAATAACCGGGGAGGAGCCCCTGTCTAAGAACTATGAATATAAGTTCAAAAAAAGAAAGAGAAAGAAACAAAACAAAACAAAATAAAAAAGGGAGGGGGGACTGGTGTGGCAAGATTTTTTTTTTTTTGCATAGAAACAGTAAGTATAATTCCCTTGGCCTAAGCATTACAGGATTTCCCCACCCTTGAGGCATTCTGTCAGGGGATCAATTACAAGTTCCAGCCTGTTCATTATCGAACGTTGAGGTCTTTTTATGGCGCCAGGAAATGTTCTGCTCAGTTGTCCAAACCTCTTTTTTTGGGGTGGAGGTTTACCTTTATAATGAGAAAAATATGATATTTAATACTTTAAATGGGTTTTTATCTTTCCTAAAGAAGCCAAAAGTCTTGAAATCTAGCCTTCTCTGCTTTTCCTAAAACTTTCACCTCATCTACTTTCATTGGCCATTCACTTTTGTTGACATCTTTAAAGTCTTTTTCTTTGACCTTCTAGTTTTCCCCTTTTTCTTAACAGTACTTATTATTTATGAGTTATTCTTGAGCTCAGATGCCACATTACTAGCAATGAGTACACAATTAAATCAGAAATAAACAGGTCATCCTCTAATTATTGATAAAAAAAATTCTTACTTAGAAGTCACAGCATCACCTCAAAGTACAAAGCCCTTAAAAATGAGTAGCATTTCTAATATGTCACTTCTGTGCATCATAGAAAGCAGTGAGTCACCATCACAGATTAGACAATTTCCAACACATTATTTACTTCACATAACAATACTATGGAATAAGTGAAATTAATGCTTCAAATACTGAGCAGGAAGGGACATAAAAACCCAGGCTACCTGACTCAAATCACTGTCCCTCCTTTTGCATCCAAGGCCTACCTCTTTCAAGAGGTTAACTTTCTGGGAGCCGGGAGGTGGCGCAGGAAGTAAGGTACCTGCTGCCTCGCCTGTGCTAGCCTAGGATGGACCACGGTTTGATTCCCCGGTTCCCATATGGTCCCCCGTGCCTGCCAGGAGCGACTTCTGAGCACATAGCCAGAAGTAACCCCTGAGTGTCACTGGGTGTGGCCCAAAAACCAAAAAAAAAAAAAGAGGTTAACTTTCTGAATTCCTCACTTTTGGCACTCTCACCTTGGATTAAAAAATAGAAGCCCGAATGACAACAAATGCTGCCAGAAAAATTAGTGCCTAAATGGTCAAATAACTTAGGTTAAACAAAAAGAACTGTAAAAACAGCAAAATTAGAGACAATGTATCAATCAGAAGTAAAAAAAAAAGAATTTTAAGATGACTTCCTAGTTCTGAAATAATACGGATTCTGTTTTTATTCAAAATCAACATTTTTCATGAATATGTTTTAGGAACTATGTGGGGGAAAAGAAGCTTGAACACAAAAAAAGTCAACAAAGCAATAAAGATATTTTTTTTACAAAATTTTATTTTTGGCACCTGTAATGGGTACATTCCTCATAAGGAACAAATATGCAATTAATCACATTTTAATATTTCTACTTATCTGTCTAACTTAAAAAATATTGTAAAGTCGAAGCCATTAACTTTCTTAAACACTTTATTTTCCACCCAAAGCTCAGCAATCACTCTAACTTCAGATTATGCTGTCATAGATGATAACCAAATGGCCACCTGTCATTATACTTATAATAATATAAAAAAAATTAAGTCAGGTAAGTAGCAAATATAAAGTTGATATAAAATAACAGAAATCCCAGTACACATTTATATTGATCTGTACTAGAAATAAATAAAAAGCAAGCTTTATTGAAGAACCATAGCTTTGGGTAGAGGGAGGAATTATATCATTCAAAAATGGTAAGAAAATCGTAGGTAAGATGAAACTGGACTATGATGTTAATCAAATACAGAAGGATGGAGTTCATTGTTACAGTTGACGACACTCTGAGAAAATACATTTACCAAGTTCCGTATTAAGAGTCTTCAGGCGGGAGGTTACTTTCCCATTATCTTTACATAGAACGTATTAAATATTTATGGTATTTAAGAACAAAATATTTATTAATTTTTATCAGGCAATTAACAAACAATAGAAAATTGTGAGAGCCAGACTAACCTCAGGTCATCTCAAAACCCCTGAAAATAGAGGCCCTCTCAAAAAAAAAATTGTTTTTGTTGTTGACACTACATTGGAAGAACCTTGAGTTATCTAATACAGTATATAAGACAAATAAAATTCAATGATCTTTAATGGAAAAATGTCATAGTATTTGAAAATTAGGAATGTTTTATGGTAATTTCTTTATAACAAAAGTAGTACTCAAAACCTTGAAGATGGAACAAATTCCAAACTCTCACTTACTTGTATCACCTTAGTTTAATAATCCAATAAATGACAAAAAAGACAAACAATGAAAACAGCATCATATAACACAGCAGCTTTGTTTGGCTTCCTCTGGATAAAATCTTCAGTTTTCCCATAGTTTTCCCTAGAAATCCAGTTGTAGAATCAAATTGTGAATCCTTCATAAAGAAAAGAAAAAAACATAATTTTATTCTAATCTTCTACATATGAACATTTCTTTTTTTCATTGACCTGTGACGTTTAGTCAATTCAGGAGTCCATTCTTAGCTAAAGTAATAAAGCTCTTCAATGCAAAACAATATTCTTTCAGTGAATACAAACTTCATTATCATAAAAGCATTTTGGCCCTAGTGTAATTCAAGAACTCAAACCATTGTAAGTCTTATTTATGTTAAGCAGATTAAAAATTAATAAAATAGTAAATGGCTTGCCTATCACTCAGAGTTTTTCTGTACTTTTTACTGAGGTATTGCTTAACAAAACTGAAAGATTGTACCCCAGTAAAACAGTTCAGCTAAAATTTAATATTTGGTTAACAGTTAAATATACCTGTATGTCTAAGGTCTTTTTTTTTTTATAAAAATGATTATTAGTTTATTAAAGACTTTAAAGACTTGGAAGCAGAGCCTATTGAAAGTTAAGAGAGGGGCCGGAGTGTTGGTGCAAGCGGTAAGATGTCTGCCTTACACACGCTATCCTAGGATGGACCATGGTTCAATCCCCTGGTGTACCATATGGTCTCCCAAGCCAGGAGTGATTTCTGAGCGAATAGCCAGGAGTAACTCCTGAGCATCATCTGGTTGGCCTAAAACCAAATAAATAAATATATAAATAAATAAAGTTAAGAGAACATCATGTTTAAGTAGTAAATATGGTTAAGAAAAAAATATGGGGGCCAGGCGGTGGCGCTGGAGGTAAGGTGCCTGCCTTGCCTGCGCTAACCTAGTACGGACTGCGGTTCGATCCCCTGGTTCCCCATATGGTCCCCCGTGCCTGCCAGGAGCAACTTCTGAGCGAATAGCCAGGAGTAACCCCTGAGCGTCACTGGGTGCGGCCCAAAAACCAAAAAAAAAAAAGGAAAAAAATATGGATATGTAAAACAATATTACAATACAGCTAGAAGGTCTTCCAATTAAAAGGACTAGTTATGTCCTAGTATGGATTAAAGATGTTGCACTCCCATAAAATCACAATATTCCCAAATTATCAGAGTTTATTTACTAGGATCTCATGAGGCGTGTTATTAAAATTCATGTACCTAGTTTTCTTTTCAAAAATTCAAAATTATTATTTTTGGAGTCAGAACCAGGTATTCTCTCAGAAAGTCACCAGGTAATCCTAAAAAAAACATTTAAAACAAAGGGCATTTTCAATGTCACTGTCATTTTTGAATTGTACACTTTTTTTTAATTATTTGAAGCAAGTAGAAGTTTAGAGAAGTTTGGCATCCAAAATAAACTGAAGAGAATAAAAGGAAGGCTAACAGAAAAGATATGTTATTAAGCTTTGAAAACAGATAGGTTCTTAGATGTTACTATGTTCAAACCTCAGAGATACTACAAAAGAAATATAGTAATAGTGAAAAGCACTTAGCTGATTGGATATAAGATGTTTCCTTGACTATTTTTAGTCTTATCCACTGTCTTCTAATATTCAAAATAATTACTTGTCTTAAATATCGAACATTAAAGACACATAGCTTTTATCTCCTCTTTTTTTATTAGAAATAGGTGAGAGGCCCGGGAGATAGCATGGAGGTAAGGCGTTTGCCTTTCATGCAAAAGGTCATCAGTTCGAATCCCGGTGCCCCATATGGTCCCCCGTGCCTGCCAGGAACAATTTCTGAGCATGGAGCCAGGAGTAACCCCTGAGCACTGCCGGGTGTGACCCAAAAACCAAAAAAAAAAAAAAAAAAAAAAAAAA
>PVKC010040595.1:0-12307 GCA_004027635.1 Crocidura indochinensis | reverse complement strand
GGTTTTGTTTTGTTTTATTTATTCACCTACTTTTATCTGTTTTTGATATTATTTTCCTTCTCTTTTTTCTTCCACCTTTTAATTTCACTCTTGTGGATATTACTCAGTGATTTATAAATTTCTTTTGCTTTTAGTAGTTGATGCCAAATTTTCCCTTCTCCTTTTCTTAACCTTTTTATCTCAAACAGAATAGCACAACAGATACAGCCATTAATTAGAAACTTCAATTTTCTTCCTCTCCAGCCTCTGACAACTATCACTCTAATATCTAACTAATGAGTTTTTCATGCATTCATTGTTGTTTACTTTGACATGGTATAAGGCTGTCTAAGAATAGCATTGATAATTCTCTAAATGAAAGACCTACAAATGACCAATAGATGTCTTAACAAGTGCTTAATGATATAAATGAATCATCCAGCAGGGAAATGTAAATAAAATTATAATAAAATATATATTTTTAATAAAAAATACATTGACATGGATCAGAATACAGAGATGTTTAGTGTTGAAAATTTTTTTATATAAATTTTTATTTAAGCACCATAATTGTAAGCATGTTCATAGTTGGGTTTCAATCATAAACAGAATACCCCCCTCTTCACCAGTGCAACATTCCTACCACCAATGCCCCCCAACCTCCCAACCCTGCCTTTATTGTGACAGGCATTCTACTTCACTCATTCTTTAACATTGTCATGCTAGTTGTTAGTGTAGTTATTTCCCTAACAGTGTTCATCACTCTTTGTGGTGAGCTTCAAATTGTGAGCTGGTTCTTCCAGCCCTCCCAGCCCTTAATTCTATTGCCTCTGGGCCTTATTACAGTGATGTCTTTAATTTTTCTTAAAACTCATAGATGAGTGATGCTATTCTGTGTCTATTTCTCTCCCTCTAACTTACTTCACTCAGCATACATCCATGTGTAGGAAAATGTCATGACTTCATCTTTCCTGATAACTGCATAATATTCCATGTGTATATGTACCATAGTTTCTTTAGCCATTCATCTGTTGAAGGGCATCTTGGTTGTTAAAGAAGTTTTTTAACATTTATTTATCATAACTAATAATTATTATAGCAAAATTCAAGACATTTTAGCAATCCAATCTGCGTTTCTATAAAATATTATAAATAGCAATCCTATACTATTTCTATCTATAAAAATTAAGATGCTATTTAATTCCCAATATTATTTTCTTTATATCTATTTTTCTATTAAAAGTTTTACAGATATAATTAAATACCTTGAAGTCTTTTGACAAGATACCTTGTGAGGATTTTCTGCTCTATGATGTGCTGACTTTTTATATGAGTGAAGAAAAAGATTTATAATAGAGAAAAGCTGGAAATGTGTTTTGGTTGCTTGTTTAGGAGGCACACTCTGTAGTAGTCAGGAGTTATTCTTGCACTCTGTAATAATTTCTGAGGAATGCAGAATTGAATCCAGTTGGCTGCATGCTAGATAAAAATCCTATCCTCTGTGTTATCTCTCCAACTCCTGGAAAGCTAGAATCTAAGGCTAGCCTATTAGCCAAGAATGCTTATGAAGTGATGTTAAGACTAAATGAATTTTAAGGCAAAACTAATTTGTTTTCAATGATTTTCCTGTGACCATCCAGTATGAAACTACCTTTTCAGATCTAAACAAGGTAAGGCCTATTTAAAAGAAGTTCATAAATATTTTAAAAACATTTCCTTTTTCAAGTCATAACCAGTAGTGTTTATTTTGCTCTGGGCCCCACACTCAGTGATCACCCCTGGTGCTCAGTGAACCATATGGAGTGCTGGGAATCGAACCTGGATGAGCCACCTGTAAAACAAGCACCTTACCTACTATATTATCTCACCAGCCTCAATATTTTAAAAATATTTTCTAGGATGAGTTCAATATTTTATTTTACTTATACTTTTTCAAAAAATATTTTTATATCCTAAAGGTAGTATGAGTAAAATACAAAAATGCAACAATATTTGAAAGTATTTGATATCACCTTGCATTCACTGCTAATCTGCTAAGAACAATCTACATTCAATTCAACACTGCCCCCTGAACAAACACTTGACATTGACTTTATAGGAGCAGTACAAAGTATACTGTTCCCCACATTTTCTTTTTTAATCCCTCAGATGAAATATTTCTTAACCTTCTTTACTGGGGAGTGTTTAAAATGGTGCATATTCATTGTTGCTGCTACTCTCGACTGATACATTGATAAATAGATCATTCTTGTTGTAGTCTTTGCACCTGCATGAGGCTTTGTTCACTAGTGCTTAGCCAGAGTGTAGTGGATACATCTGCTTTATAAGTTAACTGACAGAATTTGTTTATAAACCCACTGAAGAGCTAAATGAAGCAAACTGCATTATCATGCTTGCTAATTACATTTCATTTTAGTTGAAAGCTTATTACAGATACAGTCTGAAAACCTGACTTTTTAATTTTGTTTGCATCCACTTCTGCTTTGACTTCAGTTCTGGGAGATGTTGTTAGTTTTTTTCCCCCCATAAAACTGAGGCTATTGACTGAAGAGACTGTAGTATTGATTGATATTCCCCTCAACCCTATTCTTTAGTAAAGACTTGCTTCCAATGTAGATTTATGTCACTGCTTGCTCTAATAGATCCGCAAATATACAGAATGCATGAATGTATTTCACTTGGTTTTAACTCACCAATTCCAGAGTGGAGGTTTGCCTCTTAAAGACTCAGAAACATGATGGTAATGGCAAAGCAAACTGATACCCTAAACCACACATACCTATACAAGCCACATTCTTAACATTGGCATGCCAATTCAGATATGCTCTCCTCTTTCTCTTCAAGATACTATGCCTAATATTTCATTAACTGCTACCTTTGTGTACATTTATGAACTGTGTTGGTCTCAGTTCCACTGTTTACATTTTTCATATCCCCCCCATAATAAATACTTTTTCTCCAGCTCCACATACTCTGCAAGAAATTAAGATTATCATTGCCTGCTATCATCTTTTAAAATGGTCACTGCAAATCAGCATGCTTTTCAGTGATTATTTATCCAAAGAAATAAAATTAGAAACTGTTTAGTTTACTATGCTCATTTAAATTTTTGCTCCCACATATTTATATAGTCTGGTTACTTTCCTCAGCTTCTCCACTATTCCTATAGGTACAGCATTGAAAGATCATCATATCTTATGATACTGATAAACATAGCAGTAACTGAATAATCTAGACATGAAAATAGACTGTTCTCTTCATATATCCATCGTATAGAGGGGCATAACAATTTTCAAGTTTTTGGAGCTTATTGGAAGTACTCAATGACATTCAACAGGCATAACTGTTTTTAATAAAACAGTCAAAACTACTTTAATAAGAGTACAAAGACCTTGTTTGACTTTGTTTTATAGTTACTGTTGTACTATAAACTCCATGGAGTCAAAGTGATGGTGTATTTAAGTGTATTGTAGACATTGCCAATGTTATCAAACTAGTTGTACATTTTGCAATCAGACACTTTCAGGAAAAAAAAGTGCATTTAAGAATGACTTTAATTTGAGACCAGAACAATGATGCATCAGATAGCACTCTTGCATTACGTTCACCCAATCTGGTTTGATATCTGGCACTCCTGATCCTGTTAGGAATGTGCCTGAGCACAGAGCCAGGAGTAAGTCCTGAGCACTGCTGGCTAGGTGTAGCCCCAAAACAAGACAAAAACAAAAACAAAACAAAAAAATTCCAAGAACATACAAAACACCGTTGCTACATACTGAAATATAATCAACTGTGTGCAGATACCTGAGATTTTTTTTTTTAAGATGCCATTTTAATTTAAGGGAATGACTGACAAACTATGGTTATTCGGTCATAAATATTCAGAAGACATTTTTTCCCAAAATGAACAAAGTGAGCTTGTCACTTCAAGGAAAACAACTGACAGTGTTTATTGCCGACAATAAAAATGGATCTATCAAGCAAAAATTTAGAATTTTGGAGAATTTGTTTCTGCCACTGTAAATTTGACAGGATCCCAAAACTTAAAGGCTTTCTTGATAAGAATTCTATGTTACTAAAAAAATAAAAAATAAAAAGAATTTTATGATACTAATGAGTGTGATTTGTTGATACTATGTTTTAAAAATGTGTCAACATTTAGAAAATCTGTATAACTCAATGAAGCAACATTTTTCCAATGACCAGTGAAAGATGCCACATATCAGACATATGACAACTTCATTCAATGTACAAAAATAATTGATTTTATTTATTCATTTATTTGTTTTTTGGGGTCACACCCAGTGGCACTCAAGGGTTACTCCTGGCTCTGCTCAGAAATCGCTCCTGGCAAGAACAGGGAACCATATGGAATGCTGGGATTTGAACCACCTAAACCCCATTCATCCTGGAATGGCTGCACACAAGGCAGATGCCCTACCACTGTGCTATCTCTCTGGACCCAATAATTGATTTTAGTGTATGAAATTAATATGAAGAACAAGGAAAGTTCACTGATGTGGCTTCAGATTTCATATAGAAATTCTTGAATTGTGGTAGTTTTCTTCCTGGCATATTAAGTTTTCAAATAGGCCTGACTCTGCCACATATATTGTATAGGAGCTGGCAAGGTTGGAGAACAGAAAACATTCTTTAGTCTTTCCCATGTCTTGTTGAGCTCACACAGAGCCCAGATTATCATTGTTTAATATCCTTATGAACAGGCTGCCTGTCTGACCTGAGGAAAATCTAGGCTGATGGGTGTTCCTCCATTCCCATGATAAGAAGGAAGATAGGAAGGAAGGAAAGGAGGGAGGGAGGGAGGTAAGAAGGGAGGGAGGCAGGAAAGAAGGAAGGAAGAGAGGAAGGAAGAAAGGAAGAAAAGAAGGAAGGAAGGGAGGGAGGGAAGGAGGGAGAGAGGGAAGGAGGGAGGGAGAAAATAAGGGAGAGAGTAGGGAGGGAGGAAAGAAGAAAAGGAAGGGAGGTAGGGAGTAATAGAAGAAAGGGAGGGAGGCAGGGACAAGGAAGGAAGAAGGAAAGAGGGAGGGAGGGAAGGGAGGGAAGGAAGGAAGGAAGGAAGGAAGGAAGGAAGGAAGGAAAGAAGGAAGGGAGGGGGAGGAGGGAGAGAGGAAGCAGGAAGGAAAGGAGGAGGGAGTGAGGTAGAAAGACAGAGGGAAAAGGGAAGGAGAGAGGAAGAGGGAGGAAGGAAAGGAAGCTGGAGATAAATTAATAAATTATCCTAGATAAAACTGTCACTTGTTGAATTTGTAGTAGTATAAAAATAATTTTCAAAAATGGCTATCAAATATTTCTCACTTTATAATAGCATACCTTTTGGAGGTTGGTGATTCCTAATATTTGAACCCATACAATATACCAAAAGAGACTGAATATAAACATATTTAAATATCTATTTGAAGTCAGAGTGATAGCATAGCAGGTAAGGTGCTTTTGCCTTGCACCTAGTCGACCCCGATTCAAACAAGGCATCACTCTTATGGTCTTCTGAGCCTTCCAGGAATGATTCCTGAGTGCAAAGTCAGGAGTAACCCCGAACACTGCTGGGTGTGGCCAAAAAAATTAAAAAAAAAAATCTATTTACAGTATTTTCAATCAGATATTGAAAAGATTTGAAAAAATATTAAATTTGATTTATTAAATGTTTCTGGATATTTTGGGGGAGGCTCACCTGGTGACACTCAGGAGTTACACCTGACTGTGTACTCAGAAATCACTCCTGTCTTGGGAAACCATATGGGATGCTGGGGATTGAACAGAGCTTCATCCTGGGTCAGCTGCATGCAGGTCAAATGTGCTATCGCTCCGGCCATAAATGTTTCTGTTTCATAAAATAAATTTGAATAGCATTCAAATATATATCCTACATTCAAATGTTTTGTGTTTGTAATTCTATATTTCTAATAATTTATTATATTTATATGAACAAATATAATTATTTTATTTGTGGTAATCAATAACTTTTTAAGTGAAAAAAGGTTCTACAACCAAAAAATTAAGAACTTCTGCTTTATATCACAGCATAATTTGATTATAAAATAAAGATGGTTTATTGTCTCACTCATGTCTTTACTTCAAGATAAACATTTGAATACAAATTTCTGTATGTTGGGGCCCGGGAGATAGCATGGAGGTAAAGGCGTTTGCCTTTCATGCAAAAGGTCATGTGTTCGAATCCCGGTGCCCCATATGGTCCCCCGTGCCTGTCAGGAGCAATTTCTGAGCATGGAGCCAGGAGTAACCCCTGAGCACTGCTGGGTGTGAACCCCCCAAAAATAAAATTTAAAAAGAATATCAACAAATTTCTGTATGTTCATATATGAAAAAATAAACAAAAATTTAAAATTTACAGTTATCACTATAAATTGCAACTTGTGGCACCTTCTGTTATATGTCAGAATATTTGACCTCTACATTCCATTTTGGTATTAAAAATCATGGTTATAAGTACAAATCACGCATTCAAGTAAGGGAAATGTATTATCTATAGCTCTAGTTCCTTTTCAAATATAATTACGTAATGCAATAAATTGTCCTCTTGGTTCTGGATTTGGCCTATAACAAATTTTGATATCATATTTTCATTTTACTTTTCCTTAATTTTAGTTTGATTACTTAACAATAAATATTTGGAAATATATCCTAGTTATCTTTCTGTTATAGATTTATAGTTTAAAATGCGGTCCAAATAAAATTTTGATTTTTTTATTTAGGTCTTCTAAATCTTTTAGTGATCATGAAAAGAATGTATATCCCATTGTTTTAGAAGAAATAATCTTTGAGAGCAAGCTGATTAGTTGTGAAGTTCAAGGCATATTATCCTAATTAATTTTCTTCCTGCTTAATCCTTAAATCATTAACATGTGTATTGAGTCTCCAACTATAAAGTACTTTCATTTATTTCTTCTTGCACTTCCATAGTGACATGATGTAGTCATATGCTCTTTTATTAGGTTTATGCACAGAGAGAATAGTCATGTTATCAATGAGAACTGATACTCTGATCACTACAAAATCATATTCTTTAATCATTTTTATTCTTCTGAAATAATATTTTTTGAAATTAATAAAATATTACAATTTTCTTGTGATTAATTGAATATGACATGTCTTTCTTAGTCCCTCAACTTATTTGTCTTCATGTTTATAACTGTTAGGTTACACCTTATTATACGTAAAAATAGATCATCCCTGGTCCCTTGTATGTTTGTTTACAACTTGGATTTATACTCAAACAGAGATTGTTTTACTTGCAAACATGGGTGGAACTGGTTCAGGATAGCCTGATATTTCTGTCCTTATCGCCCCACCCAGGAATGGTCTCTTTACTCAATAAAAATGTCAGTTTTGGCAGGTAGCTGCTTTCTATATGAGGTAGAAGACTGCCACATTACTCACGTTTCATTCTCAGCTTGGTTTGGATTATTTTATGCGTGACCCTATTCAGATTTATTCATCTGGGGTTGGAGATACAGAGCATGGAGTGATTTTACAACTGGTATCTGAACTGGTACCAGCAACCTAGGACCCGAGCACCCAACAAGACTGCAAGAAGACTTGACCCTCTGGTGGATTATCACGGTGACATTTCCCTTGAGGTGGACTGAATGTGCCATGTCTTTCTCTGGAACATGGTTGACATGACCCCTGAATGGCTTCATTTTGCTTTGGTTCATCTATTTGCATTTCTCACTCTGTACTATATATGTCAGGTTCCTTAGAGATTCTCCTGCACACATGCAGAAGGAAAGACTGCCATCCAGTTTGACAAGTTCTCGATTTAAAGGCCTTCTCGGGACTGGTAGTGTATCGTTTACTACTGGAACTAAACCAGAGAGACCACCATATCCCAAGAATGATGAGCCAGCTACCATATCTGCAGAATCAAAGTCTGAAAATGGCTCAACCAGAGATACCCCTGGGCCCCACGCACTGAGTCATGTAGACAAATTGGTGCTGGCAATCCAAGTTCTGGGCCAAATGGGTCAATGTCCAGAATGGTTATAGATTTGCCAACTAAAATGACACCAAAGAAGATGTCTATTTTTACTGTACAGTTATTAAGACAAACAAAGTTTCTGTGTAGCTCTGGAGATGGTGAGACTGGAGTTTGATGCCATGAAAGGAAAGAGAGAATCAAAAGCTGTTAATGTATCCAGACCTGGTGAAATGCCAGTGAAAGGTAGCAGATATGCTCCCAATCAACATAGGTTCTGTCAATTTACCCCGGCCTTCTCAGCTACTCCACAACCTATGGTGGCAAAGGCTACCGTAGGCGGGACAGAAACAGGCAGCGGAGAGGAAAGTGTTGAAATCTCTGGGCAGCATCCATGACACCAGTGTCTACCATCTTTCCTCTACCAGAGGTGTCTTTTGTGAGGACCTTGGACCTCTAATCTGCAGCAACTTACTAGGAGAACCCAGCAGCCTAACACAAAAAGTGAAGATGGAGAAGACAAAAGATCCAAGACCAGCTGAAGTCTGGCTGAGGAAAAGCTACTTTCAGAACTTTCTGCACCTATGTTACTTCCAAAAAAATTAACTTTTTTCTAGGCTAATCTCTTGACTCCATTTACATCACTATATTGCTAGTTAAATGTGTATTCTACTTGTATTAGATTTTAGAGCTACTGTTTTATTCTATGCCCTACTACAAACAGAAAATTTTGTATCTAACTTTAGTGGTTTAATATTAGTTTGCACAAAAAAATATTAGTATGCACAATTCCAGGGACTTGCATAATGTTAGATATTTAAAAAGTTCTCAACTATCCTAATGAATGTTTCCAAATTGCTAGGCTGTTTTATTGTGCATTATTATGTAGAAAATTATTCTCAAATTTGTTTCTGCAAAAATATTCTAACGTCTTTGTCCATGTTAATAGATGGAAAAGAAATTTGGATGTTATAGACTCTTATTACAATGCTCATTATAAGAATGTTTTTAGCAAACCTATTTTCAAACTCTATTTGCAGAAGAAATTTCAAACCAGGGAAAGACATATATATGTGCTTTTAATGAAACTGTTCAGAACCACTAAAGAAGCTAAAGGCATGTCAACTCTCCTAGGGCAGTGTTTCCTAGAATGTTTACATTCTACTCAGAGGAGTTGAATGGAAAGGACAAGATTCAGAAACTTCAGAGCAGCCATGATGTTTGGTACCTTTACAAGTCGTCAATTAGCTATGAAATCTCTTGTTTCTGTTCCACTATCTATTATGGAGTCACTCTTCTATTACTTTACCTGGTTTCACAATTCCCTCCCTTCATTCCTCCCTCCTACTTCCCTCTCTTCCCCTCTCCTTCCCTGTCCTTCCATTTTGGAGTTACGCTCAGTGAACTCAGGGCTTACTGCTGGCTCTGTGCTCAGGGATCATTTGCAGAGGTGCTGGGTATAGGATAGAGGTGACATGTGTTTTGTGCTGGGTTCTAACAGGCAAGAGCCCTGCCTACTGCCCTATCTCTCTGGCCCCCTAAGATTGTTTTTAAAGGCGGAGTATATGCACAGTTTTTAAAACTAGAACTGAAAGCACACTTTATATACTCGCAAATAAACTGTTACATTTCCCTTTTTACTGACATAAGCATATTCAAAATGTGTGAAGTAATATGACCTTTGAAAAACATTGATATAATTCTTTGTTATCATCCACGGGAAGAAACTTGTATCCTTGTGAGTTCCTACCTCTTATGCACCATCAAAACCCAGCTGAGTTCTCAAGTGTTTCTGAATTTATGTTTTGGTTTGACTAATTAATTGAGCAGGTGAAAGAAGGATTAGTCACTCTATAGATTACAACTGCTCAGCAACTACAAGCTCCAGCAAAGGAGCACAGACATTTCACAGGCATATCCTCACAAGAACAATGAACTGATTTTGCTCCAAAATTTGTTTTGGAATGAAATTCTATTCACACTGCTTTGCTAATCAGTTTGGCTTCGCACAATCTGAATATTGAGAGTAAGTTCAAGAAAAAACTGCAATGGCCAAGCTGAAGCACATTTCCTCAGCGACCATTACCCTCCACCTTTTGGTTAGAAAACTAGAATCATATTTGTTACTACTAGTCACCACCCACAACCACGAGGGAACAACCTTTCAACTGTCTATGGAGTGTAAGTCTATGTGTGTTAGGTGGGGAATCAATCCACAAATTCTCAAAGGCAGATCGCAGTAAAGGAGACAGAAATGTGAGTTTCATCTTTCAGAACAGAGGAAGTTCTCTTTCAACATCCAGTTTTAATTGAGACTGTAATTTCCATATAACTGTGAGAGGAGAGTGAGAAAAGTCACCCCAACTCACTGAAGGTTGTCTATTGAAGCTGAGCCATAGTCAATTACCTTTTAGTTTTGATGGTTCATATACTTCTACATTAATTATTCCCTGATTGACAGTCCCCAAAGACATCTAGAAAATTTGTCAGCAAAGAGATTGCTTAGATAAATAAGCTTCTATGTATGAATTATGGCTTGTAATGTTTGGTTACACTTTAGTTCATCTGCTGCTAAAACTCCTAAGGATAAATAAGTACTGTGGCCAGTTGGTCTGTGCTGTTCAGAGTCTCAGGCAGTTGAAGAGGGCAGTCAGGAAGGAGTGAAACATAGCATTGTCACATTTGAAAAGTGGCATGTGTTTTTGTAGTAATTACATCTTATATGTTTACTGTTGAAAAAATGCAGGTGTAGGTTTTTGAACAGTGGCCAATGACAATGTGCCTGACTGGCAACATTTTCTAAGTGAGTCATGTTTCACTGTTGGTTTTTATAACTGTTTTCGCTACTAATTTCATCCTGTGATGCAGGGTGCAATTAGTTCTATTATGGAAGCAGCTGTCTTCAGTTTTACAATGATGCTTTTCCCTCAGGCTTGCAAATAGCTTGTTGTGGTTCTATAGTTGTGATGATGAGAGTTGTAATGTGGTACCTAGATATGCCACAGTTGGCCCGGATCTTCCACACATGGGTTACTGACTGCAAATCTGATGATATTTCATGCAGCTCAGTTAAAAATAAGACACATACTGTGGAGAAAGGTGAATGATCTTCACTTGTAGCTCCTGCAATTCTTTCATAAAAATTCATTTTATAAACAATAAACTACACAGAAATTGAGATGGGGTAGTATAGAAGAAGCCTGAATGCTCTAAATGCCTAAATAAACAATAAGAATTGGCTTTAACACAACTACATTGAATGTAATATGTTCTGACTTCTATTGCTCTTTGAAATAAACTTTTTTTGACAGAAGCTTCTTATCTTCTCAAAGATTTCCACATTTTTCCTTTTCATCCCTTTGCCTCACCTTCATGTCTAATCTGACACCAAGAGTTCTCTTAGGAACAGTAAAGAGCTAAATAGGACTAATAGTTGAGGCATCCTCATCCAAGTACTTTCTAAGCATGATTCCCTGCTGTAACAGTACTGTGCTATTCCAAATAGTCTCTCAACTAGGAGTATCAACATGACCTGGTTGCCAGTTAGAAACACAGAATCTGTGGCTTTACTCCAGACCTACTGAAGCAGAATCTGCACTTTTACAAGATCCCCAGGCAATTCATATGCACATTAAGGTTTGAGAAGTTCTACTTTAGAACTCTATTATTTGACTGCTACTTATTAGTGGTTGTTAATAAGCATAGCAGTGTTTTATTGAATTTAGAACACTTAAGCTGAACTGATATATCTTGTTCCTTTACTTGAATGTATTTTTAATCTAAAGTTTCCGCTTCTCTAAAATATAAGCTCTTAGAGGTACAAGTACTTTCATCCAGATATGCAGCAAATGGATTAGTGTTGCCACATATTTACATTTAACAAATATTTGTTAAACTAAACAAAATAACAACTGACCTATAGTAGATAAAGCGTGTGAACAGTTAACAAAGACCTGTCAGACCAAGTTTTATAATCCCACAGACTTGCCTCTATGCTTCAGCACCCGTGTCTGGAGCAGGTGAAAGTGAAGGGGGGGGTTAAAAAATAGGGTAGGAGTACAGATATCATACTATATTGATAATTCTAGAAAAAGACTTCACGGAAGGAATAGTGACTGATGTTTTTGTCCCGATTTTAGGATAACAGTAGTTATCAGCGTTGCTACAAAATGTAATCCATTCCAGTTGAGTCACAACATTCTTTGAGAATATGAGCCAACAAGAACTGTTGAAAAAGCAGCTAAATAGGTTCGGGAGGCTGAGCTGTGACCATTCATTCTGATTTTCCTAAAACTGTCTTAGTTTTAGAATGGAAAATCCCATGTTTCTGGAAACTCTTCAGTTGGAGGCAAACTGGAACAGCTGGTCACCACT
>PVKC010040594.1:0-12308 GCA_004027635.1 Crocidura indochinensis | reverse complement strand
GAAAGCTCAGTATCATTATGGTTTATGTCAGGAACTGAATCCAGATCTTACACATGAAAGGTCATATCCCTCATTACTCTCCTTTACATTTTTATTTCAGCTGAATGTATATGATTCTGAAATATCATTCAATTTTATGTTTCAATGCAATGATCCCTCTACAATCACATCTACTCTATTCTGCACCCCTAGGCATTAAGTTGGAGTTTTTGGTGTTGTTGTTTGTTGTTGTTGTTTTTGGTTTTTGGGCCACACCCAGTGACGCTCAGGGGTTACACCTGGCTATGTGCCCAGAAGTCGCTCCTGGCTTGGGGGACCATATGGGAAACCGGGGGACGAACCGCGGTCCATCCTAGGCTACCTCCAGCGCCACCGCCCGGCCCCATGTTTCTACAATTGCATTTTATCCTGAAGTATTTTATCCCTCACATTTATTTTTAACTCTTGTAAATTTCTATATTTTTTCTTTATAAAACCCTTCGTTTTGATTACTTTATTTAAACACCATACTTACAAGGCTGTTCATAATATAGTTGTGGTTGTTTTTCCACAGACACAAAGTTGTTCAGTATTGAGTTTCAGTCATACAATGTACAACACCAGTACATATTTCCCACTACCAATGTCCCCAGTTTCCCTCAAGCCTTCCCCTCTGCCTGCCTCTAACATTTTTATTCTCTCTCTCTCATCCTTTCTTTTTTATTCCCTTTACAGACTGTGATTTGCAATATTGTTTCTAAAGGATATCATGCCTATCACTTTATCTTCTTTCAGCATCCACTTCTTGTCCAGAGTGATCTTTTCCAACTAGCATTGTCATAGTAGACATTTTTTCTGCCCAAACTCCACTAGCCCACTATTTATGACAATCTACCTAGCATACCCTGGTCCTCCTGACCCTAATCTCTATTGATTTTGGATATTAGTATAATATTATCTTCATATATATGTATATATATACACACACACAAAAAACACCCACAAGTGAGTGTGATCATTCTATATCTATTCCTCTCTCTGACACATTTGCTCAGCATAATATTCATCATATCCATCCATCAAGCAAATTTTTTTACTTCATTTTTCCTAACAATGTTTTAGTATCCCTTTGTGTAGATGTAACACAGTTTCTTTAACTATTAATTTGTTCTCAGGCATTTGGGTTGTTTCCAGTTCTGGCTAGTGTGAATAGTGCTGCAATAAGAATGCAGAAAGCTTTTCTGCATTGTTTTGGGGGTTCCTAGCATATATTCCTAGGAGTGTTATTTCTAGATCAAATAGAAGTTCAAGTTCTATGTTTTTCAAAAAGGCTGGACCTGTTAGCAGTTTCACTAGGGGTGAACAATAACCTTTTATCTCCACATCCACACCAGCACTGATTGTTCTTGTTCTTTGTGATATGTGCCATTGTCTGTGAGATGATATCTATTTGTTGTTTTGATTTGTATCCCACTGATGATTAATTATGTGGAACATTTTTTCATGTGTCTTTGCCCACCTGTAGTTCTTCTTTGAGGAATTCTCTGTTCATTTCTTCCGCCCATTTTTGGATCAGGTTCAATTTTTTTTCTTTTTAACATCTATCTTTTATTTTTATAATCTTTTATTTTTGGATATTAAGTCTCTATCAGATGGAGTTTAGGTGAATAGTTTTTTCCCAGTCTGTAGTTTTTGTATCCTAAACATCATTTTCTTTGAAGTACAGAATTATCTCAGCTGAATGTAGTCCCATGTATTTGTCTTTGCTTCCACTTACTTGACCAGTGATGTTTCACCCTTGAATATGCTTTTTTATTTTTATGCATGACATTAAAAAGAGGGCTGAGTTCACTTTTTAGCGTGTAGTTGAACAATTTTCCCAACACCATTTATTGTAGAGGCTTTCCTTGCTCCACTTTATATTTCTTGTCCCTTTACAAAAGATTAACTGGTCATGTACCCTGACAGTTTCAGAATATTCAAATCTATTCTATTTATTTGAGGGTCTGTCATTCCAATACAATGCTGTTTTCATGACTACTGCTCTATGATACAGTTTGAAATTAGGGAAAGTAATGTGTCCTGTCTTCTTTTCTCAATGATTATTTTAACTATTTGTGAAGGTTCATTGTGACAGTTTAATTTCATGAGTGTTTGTTTTTTTTAAAAAAAAATGTCCTGAGTATTCTTAGGGATCGCATTACATCTATACAATGTTTTGGGAAGTAACGCCATTTTAATGATGTTAATCCTTCCAATTCATAAGGAGAAACCATATTTCTATTTCTTTATGCCCTCTTTTATTTCTTGAAGCAGTGTTTTGTAGTTTTGTTTATTTAGATCTTTTACCTCTGACTCCAAAGTACTTGATTTTCAGAGGGACAATGTGAATAAGATTTAAAATCTATTATTAAAAAAATTTAAATATTGGTGCCTACTTTAATAATGGTATTTTAATTCTATCCTACAAAAAACTGTGAATATGTTACTACAAGGAAAAATATTTCAAATATGATTAAAGTAAAACTTTCTCTAAAACTGACACAAACAACAGATATTCATTTAACATCTTGATTTTAGAACTTTGAAATCATACCTATTTAGAGAATAAAATTTTTGATAGTTAAAAGAGATGCCTTCTCCGGGTTTGGAAAGATAGTATATTGAGTAGGGTGTTTGTCTTTCACCCAAATGAACCCATAGAAGAGCACCCCCCCCAAAAAAAAAACTAAACTAAAAAACAAAATAGAAAATCTCCTCTGAAACCTACACAAAAAAACATATTCTAGTTAATTCCTTGAAATCTTGAAACTACAACTATTAGAGAATGAAATTTACATGCTTTTCCCCACTAGGTTTGTAGTAATACATTGCACTGACATTAAAAACTACTAAGCATGTTTATATTTGTATTAATTGATAATTTCATCATCTGAAATTCTTTAGAAACTAAATTTTTTTCATCAGTAGGATTGTGAGCTCATAGAATCAATAAGTTTGCTTAAACCTGTTGAGAATCTGCAGGTGGAATTGAGCATAAATTCCTGCAGGGACAATTTTGATTTCTAAGGGTCAAATAGTCTACCTACTTGGGATCAATAAACTAATTCTCATTCTCACAATTTAAATTCTAAATATTTTTGTTTGCTTGCTTGTTTTATTTTTAGGGACTAGACCTGGAATTGCCCAGGGATTTCTTGGCTTTTCAAACTGGGATCATTTCTAGAGGGGTTAGGAAATCATATGGGGTGCTGGCCATTGAACACAGATCATCTGCATCCAAGGCAAATTCCTTATCCACTGTATTACCACTCCACTCCCACATTTTAAGTCTGGATTTCATGTTTGGTTTGGTTTGCTTTTTGTCACCTTCCCAAAGCATTTTCTACAGAGGTAAAGGTATGTTCCTATGTCCTCAAAGAATCAGTGCCATGGTAAAAAGTCTTGCAAAGAATTTCTCCAAATATACATATGGCTCTTCATCATTTTAGCTTCACTATAAACAGCTTCCTTTTATTTTTTTCCTTTTCCCCTTGAAAAGTATTTCGTTTAATGAGAGACAAACTATGCAATTAAATATTTTCTAATAAAGACACAATTTTTTCTATTTGAATAAACTCCCTCTTCCAGAATATTTAATACATCAAGCTTACTGAAGCATAAGCTTCTATTCCATGATTTATAATTTTTTAACTTCCAGAGCACAATACCTTATTGATTCTGCTACATTTTAGAAATAATTTCTTTTCCTATATTTTAGACTTACTAGTCTCTTTCTTTCTAGCAGAGACATTTTGGAGTTTCTCAATGATCTTTCATAGTTCTTTATTTCTTTTTCTTTATATTTGATTTCCCTAAACCACCTTATATATTGAACTATAATGGAATTTCCTTTTTTAATAACTTGGTGATTAAGAACTTTCTTATTATAATTTGCATGGGTTTTTAAGCTCACACTCAATAGAGCTCCGGACTTACTTCCAAGTCTGTGCTCAGGGATCATTCCCGGAGGACTCGGGGAACCATATGGGACTCTAGGGATAGATTGAACCCAGTTCTGCCATTTGTAAGGCAAGTTCCCTACTATGACTATCATCCCTGGAATTTAGTTCTTGTGTTAAAAATCGGTATCTATATCAACTATTGAGCCAAACAATGCATATTAAAGTTAAAGTTACTCAAGAAAATCTCTTAGTAATTGCTATATTTAAGATGAATAAGACTATTCCTGATATATTTAATGCATATGATTTAATCTTGTTTTTAAACAATTGCTGGTCTATTAGTTGAACATCATAAGAAGTTGAGTGGTATTTAGATGTTATGTTGTGTGGAACTTATGTGTAGTATTTTAAATATTTGAATCACATTCAATTCCATAAAAAATTATGATTAAATTTTGACTGACTTGGGGCCCGGGAAATAGCATGGAGGTAAGGCATTTGTCTTTCATGCAAAAGGTCATCGGTTCGAATCCTGGTGCCCCATATGGTCCCCCGTGCCTGCCAGGAGCAATTTCTGAGCATGGAGCCAGGAGTAACCCCTGAGCACTTCCAGGTGTGACCCAAAAACCAAAAAAAAAAAAAAAAAATTTGACTGACTAAAAAGAGTTGAATCCTGTCTCCTGAAATACATTCAATTGTTTACTAAAAGAGTAGCAAGAAAATTCTTCACTGCTTAAACCACTGCTTTTCTTTTTCTTATTTTATTTTGCTTTTGGAGGTGGTGATAGGTTTGGTTTAGTGGTTACATGTGCATTTTCACAAGTAAGGTTTGACCCTCTCCACTGGACTTCAAATAGGCAGAAATCTCATAAAGTTATTTCTTCAACTCCAATATTAAGACAGAATTCTAAATCCCATTTGCTTAAGATGAAAATGTTGCCTGCGTCTCAGAAATTTCCCAACATGATCATTCAAAATCAAACCCACCTGCATATATCTTTACCTCTGTTACTTCAAAACAGTGTTATCATCCCAAGTCATACACTAGGACAGTGGTTACCTACCTGGTTTATTTGAATCTTTTCTTATCACTTATAAATTATTTTATGTTAAATCATATTAATACTTTCAAAGCATGCATGTGCTCATCTGCCACATACCATGTGCATGTATACTTGCTATAGTCTTCAAAGTTGGACATTCCCTGATTTCCATTGATTGTTTTAGCTCCCAAACTCACCAGGATACACTTCATATTGTGCATTGTCATATTGATCTTTCAGTCCTTCCACCCTTCTCACTCTTGATATCTGTTTTCTGGTTGCCAGAGACACTTTTATAATCCTTCTGCCTACTTTCATTTACACTTTCTGCATCCCAGCCCAACATCATTCCTTCCAAAAAGTCAACTTGGATAACAATTCTTAGTTGAACCCCGCAAAAAAAAATTGATAGAACTTAAATTTTAGACACATTATAATCAGGGAAGATAGCTACTGTGAATGTTCTTAAATAAAGAAGCTAGAATAAAATTAGTACAAATTTATAGGGGGAGTAGATGACTAAAGATCTGGAAGTGGGAGATTTTAGAGTTAGAGATGTGTTTTCTAAAGCTCTATCACAAGTGAGAAAGTTAGTGCTTCCAAGATAGGAAAAGAAATCAAGTGCATTACCCTGCCAAAATAAGAATATAAAGGATAGGTCTGAGAAGCTTTGAGAAGTTTGTGACTGTTTCCTCTTTGGAACTCCCACTCTTGAAGGTTCCCATTCAGAGAGATTACAGATAAAATCATCTCTAGCTTAACAAAATTGACAACAGAAAAACTAGCACAGTTTTGAATATATATGAAAATCTTATTTTTCCTTAGAGATTGTATATGTTTATATATTTCTCATTGTCTTAACATAAATTTCATAAAAAACAAAAACAATTCATCGCTTCAAAAATTTTTTTGAGTATCTACTGAACCTTGCAAGCACTATTTTAGGAAGTGAGCATATAAGTAAAGAAATACAATTTGAAGATTTTACTTTAGTAAATGAAGTTAGGTAACCAATAAATAATAATGTAATGTTTACATAACATATATATTATATTGTATTTAATACAACTGCTAAGATTAAGACCTTTGAATGTGTAAAAATATTCTATGCTCATAAATTGGAAGAATAAATATTGTCAAAATATCTATCTAAATTATTATATAGATTCAACAATTCAGGTGTTGAGTGTTTGAATGTCACCATCTAAATTCAGATGACATTCAGCAAGGACTTAGAACAGTTATTAACAAAGTTTTTATTGGATCATAAAATGCCCCTATTAACCAATGTCATACAGAAAATAAGAAATTTGCAGGTATCTTATGTAGCTTAAAATAAGTTTATATAATTGCTATATAATAGCAATCAAAATAGCATAGTACTGAAATAAAGAAAGGCTCTCTGACAGGTTAGAATCAAGAACCCTAAGATCTCCAAATATAGGGTCAACTAATGTTTGACTAAAGATAGTTTCTTTAATATATGGTGTTAGAAAACCCAAATGCTTAATGTTTTTAAAAAATGCATCTCTCTCCATATCTCGCATCTGACATAAAAGTCAATTAAAGTAAATCAAACTCTGAGATCAGACTATAATTCATATAGTTCATTGAAGAAATTATCACCAGTATTCATCATTTGGACATCAAGGGTATTTTAAATGATATGATATTGTTGATAAAGGCAACAGAAACAAAAATAAACAAATGGTATATTTAAATAAAGTTAAAAAGTTTCTGTCCAGCTATTCTTTTTTTTCCCCTAGGTTTATTTTCTTCCCTACTCTTTAGACTATGGTCTAGGGACCAAGTCAATCAATGCTTCCTCCTTTGATACTTTGCTTTTTTGTCATTTTATTCTCTAGACTACAGTAAAATGAAACAATTCTTATTTATTTTATTTACATGCTATACTCTGGATATCATCCACATTGCAGTAAACTGCATAACTTCATCCCTTCTTGTTTGCAGCTTCATAATATTCCATTGTGTATTAATACCAACTCTTCACTATGCACTCATCTGTTGTTGGACATCAAGGTAGATTCTATACTCTAGATATTGTGTGTGCATATATTCTTTATGATGAATTTTTTGTGTCCTGGGGTAGTAGCTTACTAAGAATTGGAATTGCACGATATGAAACTCACCACAAAGAGTGGTGAATGCAGTTAAAGAAATAACTGCACCAACAACTATCATGACAATGTTAATGAGTGAGAGAAGTAGAATACCTGTCTTGAATATAGCAAGCGGTAGGGAGGAAGGAGATGGTGGCATTGGTGATGGCAATGCTGAACTGGTGAAGGAGGGTGTTTTTTTTATGACTGAAACCCAACTACAATCATGCTTGTAATCATGGTGCTTAAATAAAACTATTATTAAAAAACAAGAAAAAAGAAACTTAAATGAACAGTTTTTGATGCTGTGAACCAACTTATCAGGTAACACTCTAATTGTTTAATTAGTCTGACTACCACTTATGTCTAATTCTCTTCCCCTGGGTTCTATATGTGGTATATTGTAAACTGTAGCTTGCTTATTCGTGGCACTTACCTTACCTATTGAGCCACATTGTTTGAATTAATGGAAAAAGTTTAAACCAACATGACTTACGTATTATTGTAACCTCGGTGACTTATGTATTATACTTTACATTTAAAATAATAATGTTAGAACATAGTTGTATCTTCAAAACAATTAAACTATTCTCAAAATAAAAAATAATTGAAATTCTTGGCTCTTGCATATCTACTCATAAGTTTGAGAAATCTCCATACTTTGTTCTATATGGGTGGAATCAACAATATTCCCAACAAACAATGTGTGAAAGTTCATTTTTTGCCACAATTCAACAACAAAAATTCAACTTACCAAAAATAGTAGGAATTATCTATATTTGTGGGAAAATATGAAAAAAGAACTCTCATGCACTGCTAGTAGGAATGTTATCTAGATCAAGCCCTGTGGAGAATAGTATTGAAGTCCTTAGTAACCTTAGAATTGAGCTGCCATGTGGCCCAAAATTCCACTTTAGGGCATATAATCACAGGACATAAAAATATTCATTCAAAAGGTTTTACGCACACCATTATTCATTGCTGCAATGAGTACCTTAGCAAAACTATACAACCAAATTTGGTATTCAATGAAAGATGAAAAAACTATAAATATGTAGTATATATACACAGTGGAATACTATGAAGCTGCAAAGAGCTATGAAATTATGTAATTATCTGAACTTGGTTGGAACTGCAAGATATCATGATAGTGAGTAAGCCAGAAAAAAGGCAGCCATAGGATAATCTCACTTTTATATATTATATAAAATAATTGTATTAGGAAAGGTAATATAATAAAAAAGAGGACGCTTAGATCACCCTTAACCCAAGAGACTAGGGTGAAGCAAAGAGAAGAATAGAAAACAAGCAGAGAAAGACGATGAGATGAAGTAAAGAGGAAACTGGGTTTAGTTATATGGAGGACATGGGTTAGTTATATATGTATACAGTCAAAGCACAGGTTTAACAACACTGAAAACAAGAGATTTAAACTACAAAACTTTAATGTGCCTCCCAAGGTGGCAGACAGGGTGTGGAGGTGGTGTGTTGAGGTGGGAGTGATAGAGTTTGGGAGCACTGATGAAGAAGAGTTGGCACCAGTGATGGGGTTGGTGCTGAAATATTATATGCCTAAAACTGAATTATCATTGACTTTGTAAACCATGGTTCTTTAATTAAGTTTAAAAATGTTATTACAAAATGTCTATTTTCTCTCCCCATTTTTGATAGGCGTTTGTGATGCTATTTTATCTTTACAATATCTTTATATATTTTCAATATTAGACTTTTATCTGGTGTGTTAAATGCAAATATTTTCTCCTGTTCAGTTGATTGTCATAGTACAGCCTGTTCATTTTCCCTAAGTAACAAAGTTTGAGAAGCCCTCTGACAAAGTTTAACATGCCTATTCAAATACTATACACAACATTGTCTGTGGAAGCTCCCATTAAAAAAGTGGATTAGGGAGATAGCATGGAGGTAAGGCGTTTGCCTTTCATGCAAAAGGTCATCGGTTCGAATCCTGGTGCCCCATATGGTCCCCCGTGCCTGCCAGGAGCAATTTCTGAGCATGGAGCCAGAAGTAGCCCCTGAGCACTGCCGGGTGTGAACCCCCCCCCCAAAAAAAAACCAAAAAAAAAGTGGATTATGTGAGGCCGGAGCTGTGGCATGAGTTGTAAGGCATCTGCCTTGATCACGCTAGCCTAGGACGGACCTGGGTTCGATCCCCCACGTCCCCAAGCCAGGACTAATTTCTGAGCACATAGCCAGGAGTAACCCCTGAACATCACCAGGCATGCCCCCCCAAAAAAGTGGATTATAATTGTCATTGCTATACACTCTTATAGCACAAGTGTATTAATCTATCAATGTACAGACTCTATGTGGCTTATATGAAATAACATTTAGATGTTAGAATTTCCTGAGTATGTAAGAGAAGATATATTCATGGCAATAGATTTATCACAGGTGATATGTTGGTCAATTTTATGAATCAGACTGGAACAAAAGATGCCCAGATAAAACCTTATTTCTGTGTGTCTCTGGAAGTGTTTCCAGATGTGAATGCCATTTGGATTAGTGGACTCATTAAAGTGCCTTCCATAAGGTCAGTAGTATCATCTAAATCACTAAAGGCCCAAAATTAAACAGAAAAAAGCACAAAATGGGTAGAGCCGTTCCTTTTTTCTTTTTCTGAGTTGAGACATCAGTCTTCCCCTACCCTTGGGCTAGAATATGCATAATCAGCTATGCTTTGGACTCAGAATGGAATTATGCCACTGCTTTTCTAGCTCCAGTTTACAAATATCAGTGTATAAAACTGCTAAGTTTCCATAATCACATAAGCCTGTTCTTTATTCTAAATCTCCAAAGGGTATGAAGCAAAGCTTTGGGGTAATCAGAAAGGTTTGATGTATAAAAGTTTGGCAATGAATAACTGGTGTTAAGGTCTTCACAGCTAAAATGAAAACCATGCTCTCAAAGGGATTTACTTATTTCTATAACAGAATTAAAACCTCCAGAACATGAGATAGAGACCTGTACTGAGGTCACATCTAATTCTAGAGCTGGTCCCTTCATAAACCCAATAAAGAGAATATGAGAATTAAGGGAATTTTCTGTACTAATGAAAAAAATCCCTTCTTATATTGTGAATTTATATTCTAAAAATAATAGGTCTAGACTTCCTCAAAGGGATCTACCACCACTTCTTAGAATGAATGTACCCAATAGGGATGATTAAATCGGAATTTGGGGAGTTATTATATGCTAATTTCTATCACCCAAGAATATCCTAAGTCCACTAGATTAGATTTAGGATCCTGGTGAACAGGATTTTTACCCTCACTCAAAATGGCAAAATGCAATATGTGTTTAATATATTATTGTTAAAAGTATATGCTTTTGTGTGCGAGTTTGTCTGTTTTGGCAGGTCACTGCTTGGTGTGGCTCTCTGACTCTCACAGTTTAAAATTTTGGCTTTTTGTGTCGAACTTGTTTGCCACCCCTGCACTAGGGTATTTAATAATAAATACTGGCCAACCTATTTGATATTTGTAAATCCCTATTCCAGAATATTTATTTTCTCCAAAATAATTTTAAAAATAGTAAAATGAGTATGAGCAAAGATAATTTGGTCATCTGGTCTTTGAGATAAGGAATAATGTGTCAGAAGTACTGCTTCAAACCTATACACAATAGTACACCAATACCATATCCTTGAAGATTTTAGTACTGCAATTGAAATTTTCAAGGGTGATGATTTTTAATGTTCCTATTTAACTCTCTAGTTTGACTTGTGAAAATGCAGATGGGTCTTGAAGAAGGACAGTAAATTATCATAAACTCAATCATAAAATTAATCTGCTGCTCCAGATGTGGTCTCTGTATGTTAACAAATCAACACATACTCAAGCACCTGGTGTCGATCTAGAAAAAAAAAATGCTTTATTTTCCAAAGTGTGAAGCAGAAATCACCAGAAGTGATTTGATTCACTTTTTAGTCACAAGTATAATTTCACCCTCTTTAGCTACCACTGTCTAAATTTTATCATAATTTTATTCATAAGGATGACCAATTTCATGTGACACCATGCTGGTGGTCTACTTTACCTATAATATCACATGGGTTAAAACCTGATGAGCAAAAAAATAACAGGTATGATAAATCAGACAGTTGTAATAATGGATGGAAAAATCCTTTATTTTTGTTTTTTGGGGGAGTTGTTTGTTTGGTTTTCGTTTTGAGGACACACCCGGCAGCGCTCAGAAGTTATTCCTGGCTATGGGCTCAGAAATCGCTCCTGGCAGGATCGGGGGACTGTATGGGGTGACGGGAATCAAACCTGGTTTCGTCCCAGGTCAGCAGCATGCAAGGCAACCATCCTACTGATGAGCTATCACTCCAGCCCTTGGGAAAAAAAAAATTCTAAGACTACTCAAAGCAGTAAATTTTCTAGAAGCCCAGCTATCTAAACTAGCTATTTTCCATTAAGAAAGTTGTGCCACTATACATCCATCACAACCAAATTCCTGGGATTGGGAAGTCTTGAAATTAATTCATAGAATATTGTTTATGTTGCCCCAGGTCAATTAAAAAAGTTGAAAATTTCTACAATTCTAGAATGAGGGAAAGTGTCCAAGTCCTATCTATAGTGCTCCAAGCTATGGAGCTTAGTCACAATGACTTCAAAAATTCCATAATACTTGTAGTACAAATAGTAAATGGAAATTCTATGGAAAACGTTATTTTTCTGAAAGTTGTGAAGAATTCCACAATAATTTTTAACAGAAATTACGGTATAGTTACATTTGTTATAAGTTAAAGATATTCATTTTAAGAGTAGAATCAACATTCAGTTCATTCCAGCATGTCCCTCTTGTGTAGTTAATCACAATCTGATATAAAATAATATTTTCAGAATTTTTTGTCACACCCAACAATGCTCAGGGGTTACTCCTAGCTCTACACTTAGAAATTGCTCCTGGAAAGTTTGGGGGACTATATGGGATGCCGGGATTAGAACAACCATCTATACTGGTTTGACTGCATGCAAGGCAAGCGCCCTACCACTGTGGTATTTCTTCAGCCCAAGACTAATATTGTTAATAATACCTGAACCATGCATGACAAATCCTGACCATGTAGTATTGATACTACATTCTGAGTAATAAATAACCCTTAAATAGATGGTATAAATTTTACCTAGATAGAATTAAGACATAACAAACTATGGTACACAAAAGTGCATTTTGGAATTGACTCCATTTATTTATTTATT
>PVKC010040593.1:0-12306 GCA_004027635.1 Crocidura indochinensis | reverse complement strand
AATTGGGAATCTCCTCAGCCAGCCGGTTCTTACTCACTGATTAGTCAGCTGGCAGCCCCACTTGCAGCAACCTCTGGATTCACTTCCAAGGCCTCTGGTCTTTGGGGAGAGCTCCAAGGATTCAGAAAAGACAGCAGCCCAGAAAGAGAGTCCCCTCAGTGCACAGTTCCCCCAGTACAGCGCAGTAGGGTGGAGTCGGAACTTTTTTCTTTTACATCCTTTCTCAGTCAAGTAGAGATAGGAGACAAAACCTGATGTCATGCATTTAAATATCTCCATGCAAATAAAAATCCACTACTGCTCTATGCAGCAGCGGCTTAAATAGAACTCCTCTTCAAGGGCTAGGATTCTGTGATTTCATTCCAAAGCAGTAGAAGATATGAAGAATCGGTGGTAGGAAGTGGGAGGCCTAAGATTTCTTCCCACACTTTGAAAATTAATACAGAACCTTGGGGTGATGTAAAAGATAGCATTATTAATTAAAATGTTATAACCTTGTTTCAACATAGATATTACAGGCAGTAAAAGTTCTCACTTTAGAATAAGTGTTAAGTCTTTCTAAGAGAAAGAGTTTGTACCATGAGCTGGAATCATGATAGATTTAATTAGGTGAGCCCAAAAGTTATTCTAGCACAGCCCCACATAAGGTCATATCACTGGCTGGATTGTAAACATGTGAGCCTGGCGTTTAGTTGCTAAGTCTTAAAGGTCTGTAAATACCAAGGGCATACAGATAATATTGATTCTCAAAGTCTAGAGTCACACATTTATATTAAAAGGGAGAAAAAAAATACCTTCTGGGATATTGTTCTCAAATAGACTCCCCTTTAAGGGCTGGGAATATAAGGGTAAGGCACATGTGCCAGTTCGTTAAATTGATCTCATGCTACTAGACGTGGTTCCTCTTAAAAAGAACACAAAACTTAGTCACTCTTCTTTCAGTTCATAGAAATTTTTTTCTTTAAAAACCTATTATGGTGACACTTTTATTTAATAACTTATTTATTGAATCCCCTGAGATACACAGTTAAAAGGTTTTAGATTGTAGTACGTCACCAGTCTATACTTTCTGCCACCAATGTCTTCAGTTTCCCTCCCATCTTTTTCCAACCCAATTGTCTCTATAGTAGATATTTTTTAGGCACTGTGGTTTGCAATGCTGTTATTAAAAGGTTATCATGCATATAACTTTACTTTCTATTAGCACCTAGTACTTTAGAGTGATCATTCTAACTACCATTGTCATAATTGTTCCTTTTATGTCCTAACTTTACTCCTCCTCCTCCTTCTCGACCCCCACCCCCCTGTCTTTGTAACAAGCTTTCTACCATAGATAAGTTTTCCAGATCCTTGTTTCAAAACTGTCTTTGGATATTATTTCATATTATGTGTTTATTTTTATATCGCACATATGAGTGTGATCATTGTATGTATGTCCTTCTCCTACTAACTTATTTCACTCAGTGTATATTCTTCATATCACCCATTTATAAACAAATTTCATGGCTTCATTTTTCCTAACAGCTGCATAAATGTACCACAGTTTCTTTATTCACTACTCTGTTCTTGAGCATTTGGGTTATTTTCATATTCTGACTACTGTAAATAGTGCTGCAATAAACTTAGGATTCACATGCCTTTTTTGTATTGTGGTTTTGAGTCCCTAGGTTATATTTCTGGTAATATTTCTGGGTTAAGCGGAATCTCCATTACTGTCTCTTTGAGGGGAATGTCCTTATTGTTTTTCCAAAAAGATTGTACCAGTCTACATTTCCGCTAGTAGTAAATGAGAGTTCCTTTATCTCCACATCCATACCAGCATTTGTAGTTCTTGTTCTTTTTAGTGTATGCTAGTCTCTGTGGTGTCAGATGATATTGTATTGATGTTTGGATTTGCATCTCCCTAATAATTAGTGATGTGCAACACTTTTTTTGTTTGTTTTTGTTGCACACCCAGCTGTCCTCAGGGGTTACTTCCTGGCTATCTGCTCAGAAATAGCCCCTGGCAGGCAAGGGGGAACATATGGGACACCAAAATTTGAACCAACCACCTTAGGTCCTGGGTTGGCTGCTTGCAAGGCTAACGCCGCTGTGCTATCTCTACGGCCCTGCACAACACTATTTTGTGTGCATTTTGTCCATCTGTTCATCTTTTCTTCTGACTTTTTTTTATGGGGCTGCGTGTTTGTTCTTGTTAAGCTCTACCAGTGCTGGTTGTGGTGAAAGGACCAGCCTTATGCCATGACAGGCTCGGTAGTAGCGAGGCCAAAGTTTGTTTTCCAAAGAGGCAGGTACATTCCAGGAAAAACCATGGCCATTAGAATAGCCAATTAGGAGATTACAGGCCACCACAGATCCTCTAGCCTGACACCCATTCCTGAACATGGAATCTTCTGATTCACTATTAGCCTATCCTCTACTACCTGGTGTTTGAAAATTGAGCTGAAATCAGTCATTGTAAAGATTGCACCTTCCCCCCCTTGCATTAGCTGGAAATTCCTCAAATGTCTTCAAAAGGGCCTGAGAGCCCAAGCTTGAGGTTGCCACCTCACAGCAAGTGGTTGATCCCAGCATCCTGGAATCTGAGCTTCAATAAATGCTCCTTGCTTTTGCATAGTCTGTTTCTCTGACCAATTGGTCTTGGCTTCAGTCCCTAAAGTGATTATTCATTTTTACATTAAAATTAGATATTTAAAGCATTGTGATTTACAAAGTTATTCACAGTTAAGATTTAGACATACAATACTTCAGCTCCAATCCTACCAACAGTGTCACCCTCCCTCCACCAATGTTCCCAAAGTCCATTCCACACCTCCTTCATCAGCTATGTCTCCTCTGACCTCCATCTGGGCAAAATCCCTTTGTGGCCCCTTAGGCCAAACCTTTTATAATCTCCCCAAGACCCCTCCCAGGAATGGGAGGGTCTGGCAGGTAATATCAAATTACACAGGAAGAATGGGGGAATGGGTTGCAGTTCTCCTGCTACCACTTAAAATTTAATGAGGAAGTTTTCATCAGGAGGAAGACAGAAAAGTTGTATTGGTGAAGGGTGTGTGTGCATTTTATGGCTGAAACCCAATTAAAAATATGTTTGTGACCATGGTGCTTAAAAAAAGAATTATTTAAAAAAAAGGAAAAAAGGAAAGGGGACCTAGAGAGATAGCATAAGATGTATGGCTTGCAGCTGGTCCCAGTTTAAATTATTAGTATGATATGGGTCATTCCTCAGGATAGAACCAGGAATAGCACCTAAGCACATCTAGGTGTGACCCATCTTCACTCCCCCCAAAGATAATCTTTTAAAAAAGAAGAGAGGAGCTATTCCAACAAATCTCCAGTTACTTCTATATGTCTGACATTTCTATATATAAAATATCATGATATATGATATATACATAATAAGTTACTTTGGTTTCTTCTATATATAATGCTTGTACATCCTCTGCTTCTGATTTTGGAGTGGAGTGCTGATATATTGTTAATACAATTGGGAAATGGTGTACCTACTTTAGAAAAAAAAAGTTTGACAGTTTCTTACAAAGTTAAGAGGCCCAGAGAAATAGCTTAATTGTTTTGAATGCATGACTTGCCAGTGTGCAATCACAAGTTCAATCCCCTGTGCAGTCACATGTGCTGAGCATGCTCCTGGCAGCTCTGCTTCCTCTGAGTGCCACTACAGCAAACAATTTCTAGCCATACTGTAGGCAGATGAGTATAAATACCATAGCAGATGAGTGTGCCCTTGACAAGAAACACAACTAAAAGACATATGAGAATTTAACTCAGGAGTGCTACCTTCAGCGATTAGTATGTGAATACTCAGGTGTTGTTTAAATACAAATTTAAATTAATAAATAGGGGGATGATGAGGCCTTTCTTTGCTAGCCAGGCTCCTGCAGTCCCTATAACCTGAAGGTTGCAGGGTGATGGCAGAGAAATTCACAAAGCAGTTAGATAAAGTTTCAGGAGAAATCCAGCTTTATTGCAAAGTCCTAATCACCATGTGTCACATGGCTTCTAAACTAAGAAACCTCTTTCCTGCTGCTCTATGATCCCTCTTCCATCTGCTTTTTCTTTACCCTCCCCCTCCAGTCTTTATTATCCTCTATTGCAAGTAACAGCCTCATCCAGGTAAGAGTAGCATATGGAATTGGGGGAGGGGTAACACATCAACAGCTCTCAACAAGCATGCCTCAAATAAAGAAAGCAATTCCTGGTGAACCAGTACATGTGCAAGCAGAGCTAAAAGACTGCAGTCTTGGAGAGCCCCTTTGTGAAGTGTGAGAACTGCAAGCTGATGTGCCACCTCCCTTGAGAATTGCAGCTAAACGTTGAAGCACCAGAGGCAGACAAGTATGCAAACCTGGTTATCAAAATAACAAGGAAGTTATGGAGGAGAGGGAAGGAATTAAAAAACAACATTTTAAAAAGGCACATTTCCTCTGGCTTAACATTTCCATCTCTGAACTAGCATTTCCATTCCTATATCTAAGAGAAACAAAAGACATACATTCATTCTGTCAATCTAAATAAAGGCAAGATCAAATAACAAAAATTGAATTTATTTGATAATAGCAGAGGAATTACAATTTGGAAATGTATACAGATGAATCAGTTGAGATTGTTTTTTGTTTGTTTTGGTGGAGGTGTTGGAATTGTATTTATGTGCAAGGAATATAAACAAGGGAGGTCAAGTTAAGAGTCCAGTGGTAACTCAATTGACTTGAGTGAACAAGGAATGAGATGCCTGGTTGATGTACACAGGTCTGAAGAGAATTCGTGATATTATGAGAAATTGTTAGACATGTGCAGTTACCAGTAAGCCCTGGGCCTGCCATTACATCTCTGACATTATGGTTATGGTATAACTTGTCTGCCTAGCTATTCTTGTTTCAGAGCTTCCTTTAAAGAAACAGTTTTCTGAAAGCAAAACCAGGAAGCTGCTGCCAAGTGTTTTTGCTAGTGATCCAAGATGCAATCTAGAGCATGCACAGGACTTAGAAGCATCGAATTTCAGTGATGGGAGAATTCAAAACTATCTATGCCTAGAGAGAATATTACCTGCCATTTTCAAAAACATGACAGCATGCTCTGACCCTCATGTAGGTACAAAAAAGGAGTGCTCAGCTGCCAAAATAAATAAGATATGGAATGTATGTGAGATTTCACAAAAAAGGGCGGTGATTTCTAGGACTCAAATTACCACTCAGAGACTAACTAAATTTGGTTATTTTCAGGCACTTCTGTGACAATTGTAAACCATCATGAATTTTGGCATAGTGTTATTTTTTATAATGCTAATGTATTATAATTAGTTTATAGTGGTGTTGAAGGCTATCTTTTGGTAAATTGGTTCTTCTGATTCTAAACTGACTTATGCCTTATTGTTTGCACCTTTAGATTATTGTTTGATTATTGTTTGCATCATTTGTAACTATCCACTATCTTGGCAAGCTTCCATACTTATTGTATGTGTGCTTGTGAGAAAGCCTGATCAAAATGGAAAAGTGATCAAAGGTTGAAAGGGGTGGGGATCAATGCTGACATGCTAAAGACAGGATACAATAGTTACTGCTCCTTGTATAAGTATGCAGGTGTTTACTTAAGGTACTAATAGGATGTAGTTGTTAAGCTTTGCGGTGTTCGAGCAAAGAAACATTTCCCATGATCGGCAAAGTTTTCTGATTCCTGCCACATTTCAGAAATTTGTTTACCACATTTATTATGTCTATTCTCATGTTTCTTTTTTACATATCTTCATTTAAACATCTTGATTACAAATATGAATGACGTTGGGTTTCAGTCATGTAAAGAACACCCGCCTACACGGGTGCAACATTCCCATCACCATTGTCCCAAATCTCCCTCCTCCCGACCCCAACCCCACCTATACTCTAGACAGGCTTTATACTTTCCTCATTCATTCACATTGTTATAATAATTTTCAATGTAGTTATTTCTCTAACTGCACTCAATACTCTTTGTGATGAGCTTCATGTTGTGAGCTGGGCCTTCCAGTCCTCCTCTCTTTTGTCTATGAGAATTATTGCATACTTATCTTTTATTTTTCTTAAAAACCATAGATGAGTGAGATTATTCTGTGTCTATCTCCCTCTGACTTATTTTACTCAGCATAATAGATTCCATTGACATCCATGTGTAGGAAAATTTTATGACTTCATCTCTCCTGAGGCTGCATAATATTCCATTGTGTATAGGTACCACAGTTTCTTTAGCCATTCATCTCTTGAAGGGCATCTTGGCTGTTTCCAGAGTCTGGCTAATGTAAATAGTGCAGCAATGAATATATGTGTGAGGAGGGGATTTTTGTGTTGTATTTTTATGTTCTAGAGTATATCCCTAGGAGTGATATAGCTGGATTGTATGGGAGGTCAATTTCCAGTTTTTGGAGGAATCTACATAACACTTTCCATAAAGATTGGACTAGACGGCATTACTACCAGCAGTGAATGAGTTCCTTTCTCTCCACATCCCCGCCAGTTGAACTGCTTGTTCTCATTCTTTGTTATGTGCACCAATTTTAGTGTCACAAGATGGTACCTCATAGTTGTGTTGATCTCCCTGATGATTAGTGATGTGGAGCATTTTTTCATGTGCCTTTTGGCCATTTGTATTTCTTCTTTGTCAAAGTCACTGTCTAATCACCTGGAGTCTAACTTGGGTCCACAAGACATATGTTCAAGGTGGGAAGTGCCCCTTTATTGTAAAAAAAAAAGTCTGAGTTCTTACCCCTATCAGATAAGAGCTTGTATCTATATGTAAAATTTCCCCTTTCTTAGTATGCCTTTGTGGGAAGAAATGGTGCTATATTTATATTGCTGGTGCATTTGGGGGTGGGAGTGTCAAGATCCATACTCTCTGTGCCCTGGTTTTGACCTGAGCTATTATCCCAGGCAAGACTTTGTATTGAAAGTTTTTGTACCAAGCAGAAGCAGAAGAGGTTAAGTTAAGGAAGAGAAGAAAACAGAAACAAGACAATATATATAGACTCACATATATATAATGAAAAAAATTAAAATGAGTTATAAAAAAGGTATTTAAGGGAACAAAGTGATGCAGGAGGCTACCTTCTCATATAGGTCTTAAAGTTATAAAGGAAATATAGGCTTCCTCATTGTCTTTTGAGATTTTCTTGTGGGGCGTGGGATCCAGGAAACATTGTCATCACACACCCTGGTCTTCTTGAGATTGAGGAAAAGTTTGTGGCAGAGAGGTCTCGGGTAGAGTTCTTGTCCTGGGGATCCTTCTAGAGCTGAGTCCGGTATCAAACAACAGTCCACATTTGGAGAGGTGAGGAGGGCCACACAGCATGAGTCAGCAGGGTTGTTGGTTGTAGTTTTTTGCTTGGGATGAGGTGTAGGTCTGAGTTGGTGTCCCTTAGCTTCGCTTGGGTCAGCACCCAGTTCATACCCAGAAAGATCATCCCTCACTATCATTGTCATAGTATGATATGTAAGGATTAAATTGTAATTTTTGCTTTACTCCCCCTGTACCCTTGGAATTAAAAAAGTGCCTTATCTTGATGTATTGTTATAGTAAATTGAAAGTTAGAAACATTAGCACAGGTATCTAGGGAGTCAGTCAGACTGGAGCCCTGAGTTGCCTGAATTGGGCAGAGATGAATAGGTCATAAATCATAAAGTTGACCTGAACAGAGCAGAGGACCCAAAGCTTCCTATTAACTGTAGCTGGAAGGGAAGGGGGCCACTTCAACAATTAGTAAATTAAATATTTCTACAGGACCTAAAACAGATTGTATCTAAACAAAGATTCCCAGCAACAAGGCTCCCTCCACCATCTATGTCCCATGTTGTGCCCCTTCTGCTTCAATATGCATCATGCAATCAAAAAAAGCTCTATTCTTGTGCCCTTCATCTCATTGTTTTATCACTGCTATTATTGCAAAAACAAACAAACAAACAAAAAATCTTCTTTAAAAAAGTGTTCTTCACCTCTTGGCTCTGAGCTGCAATTTTAGGTTGCATCTAAAATTGCCTAGTTGTAGTATGTCTCGACGTGAAATAAATCTCCTTTCTTTTTGCCTAAAGATAATTTGGTGTACTTGATTTGTGAATTCTGTTGCAATAGTGGTCCCTTCTCTGTCTTAATTTCCCTCCCTATCTTGTGGTGTTTCCTATTAAGGACCAGTTATCCTGGCCTTTGTTTCTATTGTTTTTGGTAACTATTCTCATACTATGCTTTTTTTAAATATCCCACAAATGAATGTCATCATACTATGTCTATTTGTCTCTTTCTGACTCAGTTCACTCAGTATGATACTCCCATGTCAATGCATGTAGCAGCAAACGTCATGACTTCATTTTTGCCTAGTGGCTGCATAGTATTCCACTGTGTAGATGGACCACACTTTTTTTATTCACTCATCTGTCCATGGACATTTGGATTATTTCCATATTCTGGCTATTGTGAATAGATTTGCAATGAACATAGGAGTGCACATGCCTTTTTTGAATTGTGCTTTTGAACACTTAGATTATATTCTCAGCAATAGCAATGGTAGGTCAGACCTGTATCTTTTATGAATACAAATATAAAACATTATTAAATGTATTAATAAATAAAATTTACCTATATAAAAACATATTTAAAAATGTCTTCCCTTGTGGGACAGGAAACCAAATGACTAGTAATAGATAAATGAATAAATGGAGCAGAATGAAAAAATAAAATTACAGGCTGTTTATTTACTAACAGAGTTATTATTGGGTTTTGTGTTTGTTTTTTTTTTTGTTTTAATTTTTTTTTTTTTTTAGTTTTGGAGCCATAGCCATTGGCGCTCAGGGGTTACTCCTGGATCTGTACTCAGAAATCACTCGTGGCAGGCTCAGGGGATCATTTGGAATGCTGGGAATTGAACCCGGGTCCATCCCAGGTTTGCAGCATGCAAAGCAAATGCCCTACCTCTATGCTATCTCTTTGGCACCATTACTAGAGTCTTATCATATATTATTTGGTAGGAAAGAATATCAAAGGGAGAGAGAGAAAACTACCAAGAAAAATATATCGAGGGAAAGTTCTTTATAAGAGGAGTTATTTAAGTCATTAAATTAATAAATGAAGAGAATAGAAGTAACAATGGAGATTGAGAGGGATAGACAGACTGGAGAAACATTTTATTTCATCTATTTTGATTTTGTATAATTTTTAAAAGATAGTTTAGGTAACATGGTTATAATAGCACTAATATTTATCTTCTGGGGTCAGAGCAGTGGTGCAATTGGTAGGACATTTGCCTTGAACTCGTTAACCTAGGATGGACTGCGGTTCAATCCCCTGGTATCTCATATGGTCCCTCAAGCCAGGAGCGATTTCTGAGCGCATAGCCAGGAGTAATCCCTGAGCATAACCGGATGTGGCCCAAAAACAAAAAAATTATCTTCTGATATACAAAGTTAATACTTCCAGTGAAGTGCCTTAGACCAAAATCTATTGATATAATTAAAACTCCCAAAGCTACAAAATACAACAGGGTAAGAGTTTTCCTACTATCCAGGCATGTAGTTCTCATTGTATTTTTCAATTTATTATTTCAAAGACTTTTATGTGCATGTGAATAATTTCTACAAATGACAATATATTTTATGCTGTGCTCTATACCCTGATTTTCCCCTAATTGCATATGTGAATGGTCATACCTCATTTGGACACCTAAATATGTACTTTATTTTGATGGTTGCAGTATTCAACTGTATACATATGCCACAATTTAGCTTCTTGTCTAGAGTAGGACATTTAGATTATTTTCAGTTTTTTCAGTCACAGAAAAATCTGCAATGGTCAATTTATGTGTGAGTAAGTCTGTAGGATATAGTCATAGAAATGGAGTTGTTATGTGTCTTTGTTAGACAGTAATTGGCTTTTACCTGTCAGTGATATTCTATCAGTTTACAGCCCCAACCAGCATTTGTGTGTGTGTATGTGTGTGTGTGTGTGCCCATGTGCTCACCTGTGGTGTTGGGTACTACACCAGTGTAGCACGGCCTCATACATTTGTAGCATGAGCTTTACTACTGATATAAAGCCTTGTTATACCAGCTTCTTCCAGCCCCAGCAAAGATTTAGAGCCTTTCTCCCTGTCTTTTTTTTTTTTTTTTGCTGATTACTGAGTAATCAAATGTTTTGAACTTGAATCTAAATGAAGAAATTTTTTTTTTTCATTTGTGTTCAGGACTTTTTCCTGGCTCTGCACTCAGGTAACACTACTGGTGTGGGGCTCACAGGACCATATAAGATGCCGTGGAACTGAACCTAGGTTAGCTTATATGCAATTCAAGGGCCATACTGGCCATACTATTGTTCTGACCCACCAAGTGAAGAGTTTCTCACTGTAGTTTTTTAGTTACTTTGTTTTGGGGCTACACTTAATTTTGCTCAGGACAAACTTTGGGGCGGGTGGATCACACCAGGCAGTGCTCAGAAGTTACTCCTTGCTCTACCTCAGAAATTGTTTCTGGCAGGCTCAGGGGACCATATGAGATGCCGGGATTTGAACCACCATCCTTTGTATACATGGCAAACACCCTACCTCCATGCTATCTTTCCAGCCCAGCACAAACTCTTGGCTCTATGTTCAGGAGTCCCTCCTGGAGGGGTTCAGGAGATTATATTAAGTGATAGTGATCAAACTTGGAGCAGCTACATGCAAAGCAAGAATTGTACTATTTAGCTTTGACTCCAGTTTTTTTTTGGGGGGGGGGGATGGACATCTGGCAGTACTGGGATAGTGTGTGCCTAAAGATTAAGGACTAAACTTCCACATGCAAAATATTCATTCTAGTCTTTGAACCATCTCTTTATCCTCTAGGACCATATATATATTAAGGGTCACACACAGCTGTGCTCAAGACTTATTGCTGACTCTAAGCTTGAAGATTACTCCTAGAGGTACTCAGAATAAATAAATATAGAATCCCTGTCAGCTGTTAGCAGGCAAGCACCCTAACTGCTGTACTGTCACTGCAACTGTCCCAAGGATACTTTTCATTATGAGTGTTTTTTTTTGGTTCATGTCACTTTATTTAGATTTGTAGAAAATATTTTGATACATGCCTTCATGCTCTGTAATAATTTTTTCCAGCTTGCTGTTTGTTGTTAATGACTTCAGATATTGAGTAAACTCAGGACATTCTGCACTTGTTTTGTTTTAGGGACACACCAGGTAGGACCTGACTCTGTGCTCAGGGACCCATGGATCATTCCTGGTTGGTTCAGAGGACCATATTTAGTTCTGGGTATCCAACTCAAGTTGGCCATATGCAAGACAAGCATATGCAAGACAAGTATCATCTGGTCCTACTCCAGATTTATTTATTTATTTTCCCCCTTTGCTATTGTTTTTGTGAAGACAGGTGTTCACACACACTACTGACGTCAGTGTTTGAACATTTGGGTATTGTACTCTGTTGATCCCTTCACTTGTGGTGCTTGTGCGTACTCTGGTTGTAATGCTTACCATGATGGTGGTTGACAGGAGGTTTGCTATGGTGCTCAAAAGCATTCTTACAGGAGATTGTGTTCTTGGTTAAGTGCTTACACATCTTAGGTTGTGGTGCCCTCTAGAATAGGACACTTTTCAGTTGCACTGTTCACATGCACCCAACTTTGTTGTTCCAGAGATAGCATATTCCTTTGGCACTGAAGGTCCTAGACAGGAAATATAACTAGACTGTACTCCATTTATGTAGGTAGTTCTAGGAATCAAACTTAGGGTCTTTTACTTAAAAGCAAACGCTCTAGCTACTGAATCATCTTTTTGACCCTCAGCCTTCTGTACTTAGAGGACTTAGATTCTTTTTTTCTAGTATATTTAATGGCCCACTTTAAGACATAAAGTTTTATAGGTGAGGGTATGAAACACCTATATTCAGTACTAGTTGTATGATAATCAAATAATGTAGCATTTCAAGATGTCACTGTTATACATTTGTACATTAAATTTTTTGTTTCTGTTTTTGGGCCACACCTGTTGATGCTCAGGGGTTACTCTTGGCTATGTGCTCAGAAATCGCTCCTGGCTTGGTGGGGGGACCATATGGAACACCAGGAGATCAAACTGTGGTCCGTCCTAGGCTAGTTGATGTAGTTGACCATAATGCTTCTAGGTAAGTGTAAAAATATTTAAGAAAGAAAGAAAGAAAAAGAAAGAAAGAAAGAAAAAAGAAAGAAATGGAGGGAGGGAGGAAGGAAGGAAGAAAGGAAGAAAGAAAGGAAGGAATGAAGAAAGGGAGGAAGGAATGAAGAAAGGAAAGAAGGAAGGAAGAAAGG
>PVKC010040592.1:0-12319 GCA_004027635.1 Crocidura indochinensis | reverse complement strand
GGAAGGAAGGAAGGAAGGAAGGAAGGAAGGAAGGAAGGAAGGAAGGAAGGAAGGAAGGAAGGAAGGAAGGACATTAAATCTATTTTAATGCTTTATTATGTTGTTTTGTGTTCATGTTGAAACTTGGCTTATTTAAAAGAAAAAATGACCGGGGCCCGGGAGATAGCATGGAGGTAAGGTGTTTGCCTTTCATGCAAAAGGTCATCGGTTCAAATCCCGGTGCCTCATATGGTCCCCCGTGCCTGCCAGGAGCAATTTCTGAGCATGGAGCCAGGAGTAACCACTGAGCACTGCCAGTGTGACTCAAAAACCAAAAAAAAAAAAAAAGAAAAAGAAAAAAAAAGACCTAACTTTTTTCTTATATCTAGTACTCAACTGTCATAAACATAAAGACACTCAACATGCCTTTGTTTAACTTCCTCTTATCCCTGTAATTTCATCTCTGTTGTCATCTGCAAAGTAAAATCAGTAATACTGATAATGTTCAGAATTCATTATACAGGAAAGCCTGATTCATCTTGATCTAAGTGGATTCAACTTGACCCAAAATACAAAATTTAATGCAATAAAGGTCATTTACTGAAACAAATCATTTAGAAATACAATATACATATTTTATCATGTATAAGAGAATAATAAAGATTTTAATATTTAATTATATATCAGTACAAGGAAAAACACAGACAACAAAGAAACAAACCTGTATGGTTAATAGAGCTATAACACAGTCACTAAAAACTTTAATAGTGGAAACTTAAGTGATATTAAGTTATATAATTACATAATTTAAACAACTATTAATTATCAGGGATTTCAATTGACTTCAGATTTGCTAGAATAGCTAGTATACTAGACTCTGTTAACAGACCTATTCAAATACTGCCTTGAGCAAATTATACTTCACTGTCTTTTATTATCTATAAAATAGAAATATCAATACATTCCCTATTTTAACCCTGAAACTTAATTGAAATCATCAAGCCTATGTAATATGCAGTTTAAATAGTTGCTTTTACTTATTTGCTAAACTTCATTTTTTAATTTAAGTTACACTAGTGAATATTAACTGGTTGTTGATATTAAAATATATATATACCAGTTAAAGATAGGTCCATTAATCTCTTCATATAAATTTTTCATAAACTTGGATCTGGATCAAATGAGTAAGCTTTGATTCCTTTACCAAATTGTCAGGGTTTTTCATTATCTCAAAAAGATGTAATGGTCTCATCTTCTAATTCTCAAAAATTACTTTCTATGTGAATAAATTTTTAAAAGAGCCTTTACTTAGATAAGGAAACCTAATTAAATCAGAAAATTCACATCTTAAAACTTAAAGAATAGATTTAAAACATTTCTTTTGAGTTGAGCCCTTAGTTATAGAAGAAACTTAACAGATTCAGTGCTGAATATAACAAGAAATATGAAATTCTTTCAGAATGCTAAACATATTTGGATAATAAAGATTCACCTGGGCAGCGTTGTTCCTTTGACATTATTGTCTCTAAAATTCTTCTCATACTGGGGCAGTTCAACAAATTCTATCAACCACTGCAGGGTATCCTCAAGGGTCCAATTATGAACTACAAAAGATAAAAGAGAATGGAAAAATTTTTAAAACATCTGCTTTCAGAGTTTACATATACATATGTACAAAAATAGTCATATACATTATACAAATCACTATGTATGTACATATTAAAATTCCAAAGAAAATATTTTACTTGAATTCTGAATTCTGCTCAGTTAACATTCACTACTAAAACGGTACAAACAATATCCAAGAAGAGCTTAAAACAATGGAGGCAGGCTTCCTACCCAAGGGGCTCACAATCTAGACAAGAGAAGACTCAGACAAGAGAGCAAAACACTGACATGGTTAAATTTATACAGGATGAAGTCATCCACAGCTTCCCTGTATTGCAAATCTGTATTAACTCAATCTTTCGTGCAGGCCTTCATTAATATCCCACAGTAAACTGTTTTTGAGTGTCAAGTTCCATTCTAAGTACTTTGAGTCTGTGAGTGAACAAAATGGATATAAAATCCTTTCCCCCACAGGACTCAAATCTTTTCAAATGGGCAAGGAAAATTTGGAAAAAAAGGGAAAAAAAGTAGAAAACCAGTTTTTTATTGAATTTTTCTCTGAGACAAAGGATGCTAACTAAACCAACTGTGGTCATTACCTTATGATATGATAGTCAAATGTTTAAGCCATACATTTTAAAAGAACTGTATGTAATTGAAATATTTCCATAAAACTAGGGTATAGGGAATTAATAATAGAGGCTTTCTCAAATGCAAAACAGGTTTTACATAATAATCCATTCACTTGCACAGATAATTAAAATATGTAAGAATGACTAATAAAGTTTCAGATGAGAAAATGAAAGGTAGAAAGAGTTTGGGGCCAGAGTCAGAGAGATAGCACAGTGGTAAGGCGTTAGATGCAGAAGGGCGGTGGTTCAAATCCCAGCATTCCCATATGGTCCCCCGAACCTGCCAGGAGCAATTTATGAGCATAGAGCCAGGAGTAACCCCTGAGCGCTGCCAGGTGTGACCCAAAAGCAAAACAAAACAAACCAAAAAAAAGAGTTTGGAGTGGAGAATTTCAAATACTGCTCACTAAGTAGTGAAGGAAGGAAGATATCAGGTTAAGTATCTCTGAAGAGCTGTTACTCAAACTGAGACCTAAAAATTTTAAGTAAAACTATAAAAAAAAAATGGGAGGAAATACCAAAAAAAGGAAAAATGGAAAAAAAAAAAAAAGGCAGAATGGCCTTAAGAATGAATTAGAGGGGCCCGGGAGATAGCATGGAGGTAAAGCGTTTGCCTTTCATGCAAAAGGTTATCGGTTCGAATCCCGGTGCCCCATATGGTCCCCCGTGCCTGCCAGGAGCAATTTCTGAGCATGGAGCCAGGAGTAACCCCTGAGCACTGCCGGGTGTGACCCAAAAACCAAAAAAAAAAAAAAAGAATGAATTAGATACCAAACTGACAGTAGTATAGCAGGTAAAGGACTTGCTTTGCATGCAGCTAACCCGGTTCAATCCCCTGGCATCCAATATGGTTCCTGAAGCAACATCAGGAGCGATTTCTGAGAGCAGAGTCAAGAGTAACCCCTAAGCATTACTGGGTATGGCCCAAAAAATCAAATGTAAAAAAAAAAAAATTAATTAGCTGTTTGACAGTTAGTAAACAAAAGTTCTAGGTCATGGAAGACTTACAAAGTTTTTGAATATTTTATCAACTACAGTAAGAGGTATAGTTTTCAAAGTATCTCTCTTCAATGTTTAATGATTAAATAAAGAGATTATTAGATTAATCCTTACATAACTGGTCAAGCAAAAGAAGATATTACTTAGAATTACAGTGCTATTATGAAAACAGTAAAATCTAGTCAGAATCAGGATATAATCTGGGGATAAAGCTGTTAGATGTGATGATGAAACATTTAGGGGACCAGTGATGGCAGAAAAGTCCATAAAAAGGTGTGCTGGAGTGATACACAGTGGGTAGAGCATTTACCTAGATGTGGGTTCAATCCACGGCATCCCATATGGTCCCCCAAGCACTGCTAGGAATAACCCTAGAGTGCAGAGCCAGGAGTAATGCCTGAACACTACGGGGTACTATCCAAAAACCAGGAAAAAATAGTTCATAAAAATAATCTTGCATAATAATATTAAAGATGTAAATGAATAGTGAGGTATGTTAGGGTAGATGATTAAGATCCAATGTTTTGGTTTTCAGATGTGTTATAGCTAAAGTATGTATTAGATATTTAAGGTAGGTCTGTAACAGCAATGGGTTAAACAAAACTAGAGTTTAGAAAGAATTATGGTCAAGGACAGAGTTATAAACTGATAGGAGATGCTTCTTCAGAGGTATAAGATCACCAGAAGAACTAAGACTGATCAGTGGGGACTAGATGACTGGTCCAGTCTTCATGAAAACAGAACCTTTTCTCTTTTCTAAGATACTTAGCCTTAAGTAAACCTTATTTGTGCTTCTCTTTTAAGTGATTTAAAAAAAAAAAAAAACTTAGGAGGCACTAACCTGAAGCTCTGCATTTGGGAGATGAAGAGCTGAGAAGAGCAATGGAACTAGGACAGTCAACAGCAAGACTAGACTTGTATCCAGGCCAGCTGACCTTGGGGCCTGACTCTCTGTTTCTCTGAGAACAGGAATATTAAATAACAGTAGAGATATAAACAGCAGTCAAACTTGGGAAGCAATGCAAACTTTCTGCTCAAAGAAGACAATATTGAGTCTAGTCAAAGAAATGGATGTGAACGTGCTAGAGAAACTATGCGTTCTAGGGACAGGGAGATGACTCAGTGGAAGGCAACTGTCACGCAAGCAAGAGGCCATGCACTGGATCGTAGAGGCAGGACACACACTGAGCAGGTTCTGGCAGCCCTGCTGTCTGTGTTTCCCAGTGACACCGGTGATTTCTGGCTCTGCCTGCAGCCAAGTGTGCACCAATACAGCACAAAAAACACCTCCTGCTAACACAGGAACCACCAGGATGGACAAACACTGCAGTCAGGCCTGTGATCCCCATTTGTATGCACATTGTGAGCCCAACAGCAATTCAGCCATTCCCACAATCAGGATGTGATTGGCTGTCACAAATGAAGAGTGTGGTCCCTGGTGAGCAAACAAACAAGGAGCAAACAAACAAGTAAAAGGAGTGGGGTTCCTGACAATCGCAACTAAATGTCTGAGCACAAGCAACAAGTTGTGCATGCGACCTCTGCTGTGCACCCCAACGCTAGCAGAAGGAAGGGAAAAGAGAAGGAAGAGAAAAAAAGAAGAGGTCCATGGTGCCTCTATTTAATTAGAAGCTCTAGGAAAGCAAACTCCTCATGGACACAGAAAAGGTCAATGAAAAGTGAAGCACACGAAGGAGCAGTAAGAGCAGATCTGAGAGTCCTACTGTGTATAGTGAATCTGGGAAGATAAAAATTTTAAATTCGCATATGGTCATTGATATTATTGTACTGAGACGAAGCTCTGACTTTTCAAAAATGTTCTTCCCAGCTATTAGCTTGGACATGTGGCAGAGACCACTGTATCCACTTAATTAAATAACGTAACGGGTATCAGCCAAAGGTTCAGGCCCTGGGTGCTCTCCACTGGGTCTAATATATTCGAACCAATCTTCTTTCTCTAAGGTTTCTTCTGATCCAAGGTGAACTGCCTTGAGAATTGCCCTGGCTTCACAGCCAAGAAACACATAGTGCAGCTTCATCTCACACACCCACACTAGAGACTCTGCCAAGAACACAGGGTAAGGCTCCATCATTTCTGTGGCTGTTCAATTGATCAACAGCAAAAGAGACTGATGTCAACACTCTGGCACTCAAAATATTCTCTCAGTTCTCAAGGAGTCCTCATAGAATAGAAGGGGGGAAAATATTGAAATGAATAAAATACATATCCCAAGTTCCTAAATAATGTCCATGCAATGGAAGGCATTTGGGGGAAGCTTCACCTATGCTATCTGGTTCCTTTGGTAATGCCACTGAATATTTAAACTTCACAGATCAACTTATAATCTTTATGCTTTACTCCTTACTCCAAATACACAGCACTGGCCAGTCCATCCTATGTCCTTCCAGGAGGCCTTTACCCTTCCCATTTCATAATCTGAGGACCTTTTTCCATCTCTCAACTCAACTTTTCTACTTACTTTATCTTTATTGAGATTTTTACAGCTAGTTAAAATGTAAGTGCTGCAGAAGCTTCCCAGACAATGCTGAATGATCATAAATTACTCTGGCTTCTTATACATAGCATGTCATAAATTATAAATTTTTGTACTATTATTATTTCAATATCTATTTATTCCACTAAAGCATAATTCAATTGCGTATTATTCCACTTCAGCTACTGGTATAATTTGCCCCAAAAATTATGTGAACCACAAGTTTACTTGACAAGTATTTAAAAAATCCCATTCAGAGACTAGGACAATGACATGGGTAAGGCGTTTGCTTTAAATGCTCAATCCCTAACATTCCATATAGTCCACCAAGCACCATCAGGAGTAATTCCTGTGTGCAAAGGTAGGATCAACCTGAGGTGTGACCTAACCCTCCCCCCCACCACAAATAAAAGTTCTTAAATCTATGACATATGTTAGTGAGGAGACTGAAATAAACAGAACTAGAACTGTGCCTTTATTACTAACACAAAGTGGTTTTCCTTCTAAGAATTACAAGGTTCTTTACTATCCATTTCTCACTGGTCTTTCACATATGCCACTGCAAAACAGGTAGGCCACAAGAAAGCAGGCATGGTATTCCTTCCAAAAATGTATGTTCCTATCTGCAGCGCTACAAAAATGCCTACTATGACATCATCAATTGGCATGAATTGGGTCTGAAATTGTGGGTAATGATATAAACAGCTGTCTCTGAATGATCTTTAGTATTTAATTCCAAAATCAATGAAAGAACTGCAGAACACAGTGGAACATGATTCCAGTCTCAGCTGCACCACTGAGATATCACAACTAAGTTATTTAACTGAAGCTCCATTTCCTAACACACAGAATCATAAAATTGAGCAGACCGCCTTTAACATTCATTCAAATTTTGTTTCCACGATTGCACAAACAAGAGCTGGTATATAAATGGTTACTAAGCTAGTAGTCTAGAACCATGAATGACAAAATATTGAAAAAGAAATTGTGACTCAGAACATTCAGGACAGCAATAATTGTAGTATCATTATTTACATGTGTACTAATTTTTTGTTTGTTTTGAGGACACACCCAGTAGTATTCAGGACTTATTCAGGACTCCAGGAATCAGTGAAAAGCTCAGAGAACCATATGTGGTATGGGGATCAAACCTGAGGCAGTCACATGTAAGGCAAGTGCCCTGCTTACTGTACTATTTCTCCGGCATCTTTATATTATTTTAAACCATGTACAAGGTATAGGGTTAAAGAGATAATACAAAGGGTGTGATGCATGCTTTGCATCTATAAGCTCCTGGGGTCAAGAACCACCACCACATAACCCCCCAAATAAACAAGTTTGCAGTAATATTTCAAATAATCACTGCAATTGCATTTGAAGTTCTTTTCACCATAATGTATAATCTAGGAAGCAACAGCTTTAATTAGCCATAACAGTATGAACTAGAGGATATGCTTTGCATACAGAAGGCTCAGGTCTAATTTCCAGAAACAAATGATGCTTTTCTCCCCTCAAAATAAATAAAGAAATAGTCAAACTAGATTTCAGAACAAAGCCATTTCTAGAGTTCCTAAGCATATGAAAGAGCACTACCTCCCTGAAGTCCCAGTAATTGCCCAGTAATCAGGCCGGGTGGTATGAGATGACTGTTGACACTCCAGCCATATTAGTTAGCAGCTTTGTGAATATGTTGCCTCCCTCCTCCCTGTATCCTGACCTATCCTGACCTAACACAGTCTCTTCTTCAATCTTGACTGGATTTCCCTTCTTTAACAAACTTGTTCTTTTGAGAATGTGTGTGTGTGTGTGTGTGTGTGTGTGTGTGTGTTATTTAACTTTTTTCGGGGGAAAATTGTAAGACCCTGTGTTACCTGGGGACCACACAGAGTCATACAAACCACAACCTAGCATGTACAAGGCAAATGTTCTACCATCAAGCTAAACTCCTGACCAAAACTTGCTCTTTCTTAGACTGTAAGACCCAGCTCAACAGGATGGGATATAGGACAGCTGCTAGCAAGAAGAGCTAACCTAGGTCAAATCTCTAACACAGTAGGGCTTCTTGAGGGTCACAGAGTACAGCTGCGGAGTCTTACACATACACATACACATACACATACACATACACATACACATACACACGCACAAACACACACACACACTCACACACACACAGTATGGCTGGGTGACAGGCCAGAGGTCCACAAGAACTGTTAGGTTGACCCTAGAGGTCCCCAACACTGAATTCCTAGCACTGATCAGCACAGCATCCTAAGGACTAATGCTGTACTGTAAGATGACACCAGCTATTAACCCAAAACTAAGGACTTCTCCCATCTTCCTCTTTCCCTTAAACCCCTTTCTTTGATATGTAAAAGCCCATCTAGATCACTGTACCCTGCCCCAGATTTTTACTCTGGGGAATAAAGAAAGAGCAGTCTGGTGTGGTGTACTCAATGACACCAAGAGGAAGAAGCCACTGACTGACTTTATGACTCTCTCCTGACTGGCTTGGTTTATTAATCCTTCACTCACCCTGCTTCTGCAGACCTATCTGTCTGGGATTAGAAATATGGCTTTTAGGGTGACCTTACAACATGTGGGATTAATTTTACACTGTACTACCAGCCAATGGCCAATACTGCCTGGAGAAATGCCTAGGCTCCTAAACACTTCATGGGAGGCCCATCAATAAAAAATAAAACTAAAATACAATAATGGTTTTAAATGATGACAACTCCAAAATTCACAACCTGGGGTTGGAGAGACAGCACAGTGGTAGGGCAGACTCTGGTTGAATTCCCAGCATCACATATGGGCTCCCCAGCCTGCCAGGAGTGATTTCTGAGCGTAGAGCCAGGAGTAACCTCTGAGTGCTGCCGGGTGTGATCCAAAAACAAAACAAAACAAACAAACAAACAAACAAAAAAAGAATTCAAAACCTACTGCTGAATTATAGCTTCTCTTCTTTGAGTCCTCTTATCTGAAATGGGATTTATGACATACTCTAATGCAACTGTCCCTGTCTGTCTTATCCTTAAATGATGCATTCTCTGAAGGAAGAAACCTGCTCTTCACCTGGCACACGATTAAAGTCAGTGTTTATTTTTTATCATACACTTTCACACATTCTCAGCTACCCTTCATCTCCTTTGATAGATGTTATATTTTATTATACACTTTCACAAAAGCATGTCCACTACCCTTCAGCTACTTCCGATGTCAGATTTTATACTTTATTATACACTTTCACGAACATACTCATTTGGCCCTTACCCTCCATAAACACATTATGAGAAGTCTCTGTTATCTGGTCATTCTATACAGGGAGCTTTGGTCAAAAGTAGACAAGTCGTTACATGGCCATAAATGTCTAGTACCTGGTAGAGTGATAATTTGAACCCTATCTTCTAAGTCCAAGTTCACAGCCAATATAGGCAACTTCTCATTTAGAACACACAGTTTGTTTAATTCTAAAACTAACATATACATTTTCTTTAGAAGCAGGTCATCCAGACATATATAGACAACAATACAAAGGTTAAATATTCTTTATGAGTAGTCATTATGTCATTGCATTAATGAACTTTAGATTGTCCCAATCATATAGTAGATTAAATGGAGAGACATATTTTTATGGCTAGTCACAAGAATAGGGAAAAGATGAGTAGTTTTCTTTTTCATTTTTTTTCTTCCCCTCTCTATCGCTCAGATAATATAATGGAGATAATGCACAAAAACTGTTTTTTTTTTCTTGTCCTTCCTACTTTTTGTAAGCACTACCACCATAAAATTTATTCTGGAATAAATATTACTTAACGATATGCAAAGCAAAAACACAATTGCAATCTGTATTCTTATCCCACACTACACACAAAGTTAATAATGAAAGAACAATTTGTGTTAAAGTACATTCAAGTAAGAGCAACCAGTGGTACAAATATGCTAGAATTAATGTGCTAAAGACAATGAAGTCAGACTCCAATCCATAAAGTATCTAAATGAAAACATAGGAACAACTACTTATTACTGATTTCGGAGGTGTCTTCAAAGATTCGATGCTAAGTAAGTAAAAATTAAACGAAAAGAATGACTACATGAACCAAAAGAAAGAAGGTTCAAGCTGCAAAGATAAGATGATTTGGGTGTCCCATTACTGCTCCTGACCTCCCTTCTGTCTCACGCACCATTTCAGATATGTATGCAGAGAGGGTCCCTCTCATTCACCCTCCTCTTCCCAAACCACATGGACACTAACACGTTCATGCAGACATTTCAATGTATATCAGATATTTCCAGGCAGATTCAAACTAGCACCTCTTTCTCAAAAAATATTTGGGACATTGGTGATGAGAATGTTGCACTGGTGATGGGTGGTGGTCTTTACATGGCTGAAACCCAAACATAATCATGCATGTAATCAAGTTGCTTAAATAAAAAAAAATTTAAAAAATGTAAAAAAAAATCATAAAGAATGTTAATATTAGAAGTTCTCCCCCGCCCCCAAAAAATATATAACTCAAAATTCAGTCGAGCAAGTCAGTGAATCAGTTGGCAGCATTTTTTATCATACTTAGAAAACCTCGTGTATTTTGGAAAATAACCTCTAAAGTACATATATCTCTAGCTACCTTGTATACAATCAATTCAATCTATCAATTTGTTAAACATCCTGAAACTCCAGCATCCCAACCCACTAAATGCAAAGAACAATGGGGAAACTAAGAAATTCAACTGCAATTGGGGATATGGAGAGAACCCCTGGCCAATTTCTAAGTCCAGAAAAATGCTGAGTCTTATAGATAGAACCTAAAATCAGCATTTAATGTTTTAGCAAAAGAAACCATGAAGTCACTAGATGCAAAATTAAGCAATCTACAGACAAACAATTCAACCACTTCAAAGAACTCTTTGAGAAGATGAGAAAATCCATACAACTGGAACTGAAGGAACTAAAAACCATGTTAGCAAACCATTAAAGCAGAATTACACAGGTTGAAAAGACAAATACAAGCCAGCATTTATAAAGGGTTAAAAAAAAGAAAGGTGAGACAAAACAATGAAAGAAAATGTAAGATAATTAATACAAAGACAAAAGAAATAATCTCTGAATTATAAGAAGGGGAGAAAAAAAGGAGAGTCTGGAAGAGCGATTAGTGAGGAAGATAATAGGCAAGAGATTTCCCATTTCTAAAAAGAGGCTACTGTACAAATCCAAGAGGCAAGAAGAGTGACAAATAAAATAGACCCTAACAGAACAACATCAAGACATAGTAATACAAATGGGGGGGGGGGGGAGAGATGAACTCTTTAAAGCAGTGAAGGAAAAGAATAAACTTAAGCATAAAGGAAAGAACATAAGAATAAAATCACATCTCCCATTTGAAGCAGGCAAGAAAAGAAAAAAGTGGAATGACATATTCAAATTACTGAATGAAAGAAACTTTCAACCTAGAGATTACTACCCAGCAAACCTTTCATTTATATGGAGGGGTTTCTCAGACAAAATAGAAATTAAAACATTCACACTAACTAAACCAACTCTAATTGAATTACTCAAAAATCAATTATATAACCAAATATCCAATTATGAAAACAATACCACACAATATAATGGCACAACAGTCTTTTCTATCAATAGTTTCCTTAAATGTCAATGGATTAAACTCCCCCAGCTAAAAGCACAGAATTGTGGGTTGGATCAGAAATCAAAATCCAGCCATCTGCTGCCTGCAAGAAACACTTAAAATTTCAGGATTATGCACTTAAAATTTCAGGACATATACAGGCACAGAGTAAAAGGATAGAAAACAATTATATAAGCTAGAACTAGAAGAAGAAAAAAAAAAGCTAGGGACAGCCATACTTGTATCAAATCTAATTGCAGTCAACCTCAAAAATTTACTTAGAGGCCCAGAGAGATAGCACAGCAGCGCTTGCCTTACAAGCAGCTGATCCAGGACCAAAGGTGGCTGGTTCAAATCCCGGTGTCCCATATGGTCCCCCATGCCTGCCAGGAGCTATTTCTGAGCAGACAGCCAGGAGTAACCCCTGAGCACTGCCAGGTGTGACCTCCCCCCCAAAAAAAAAGTACTTAGAGACAAGAATGAACACTACTTATTGATCAGGAAAACAATAGACCAGGAAGTAGAGAGTCTAAACAGGCAATTAAAAGTAAGGAAATTGAAATAGTCAAATAGTCATTTAAAAAAATAGAAACTCCCCAAGAATAAAAATCCTGGAACAGACGCATTTATGAGAGAGTTTTATCAAAAATTCAGAGAAGTTACTATTATTTATCCTTAGAATCTTCAAAAATATCATAGAGAGGGAATCCTCCCTAATACCTTCCATAAACTAATATCACACTCATTCCCAAAGCTGACAATTACTACCAAGAAAAGAAAAAAAAAAATACAGACCAATCACACTGATGAATATTGCTCCAAAAATCCTTAACAAAATCGTAGCAAAATGAATACAACAACACATAAAAAATAGCATGCATCATAGCCCAGTGAGTTTCATGCCAGGGATGCAAAGATAGTCCAATATATACAAATCAATCAACATCATACACCACATCAGTAAAAATAAGAATAAAAA
>PVKC010040591.1:0-12300 GCA_004027635.1 Crocidura indochinensis | reverse complement strand
GTGTCAACCTCCCTCTACCAATGGACCCAGAATGCATCCTATACCACCACTCTTTGCCCCTTGACATGCCAGTACAAGCCCCTTTAAGTTTAGATTGTTAACATTTAGATCCCTTGATTCTATTATCATTGACTTTGGCTTGGATATTTAGTTCTGTCCTTATTTATTTCCCTGCCAGTGCAGCCGAGACTACTTGGCCTCTGTCCTCCAGTCTTTCTTTATTCCTTTCCTCTTAGTCTTATAGAAAAATGCTAGAATATGTGGTAAAGTAATCTGTGTCCCAAAGTTCTAAGAAAAAGGAGGGAGCCTGATTTAAAAGATAAGAGATAAAAAATAAAATAAATAATAAAAAAAGGAAAAAAAAGAAAATTAACTGTCAACAAATTACTTAGCAAACTTGATAATGACTTAATAATTGCTACATTGCTACATATATTAGTTTTCAAAATTTTTTGTATTACTGTACTTTTAAAACTAATTTTATTTCCACTTACCTGTAAATAGGCAACATAAAATATGTTACTTTATGTCTTCTAGGGATGGGAATTCAGAATTCTGGAACAATGAAGGAGTAGACTTTTACATTGGTGGTAGGATTGTTCTTGGAACAAATGTATTATGAGCAACTGTGTAATACATAGTTTTTAAATAAATTAATTTTTAAAATGATAGTCATAATGATACACCACTGAATTTAAGTCTTAAGGTAGCATATTAAATGTGTTATATACTTTAAGTTTGCATGAATATGTCAAAATTTCATTTACAACAAACAAATAAATATATCAGTTTTTAATGTTTTAAATGTCACTAACCATACATAAATGTTTTAAACATATATTTACATAAGTAAACTGCTAGTAAGAATATGGTATGATATAGTAGAAAGCCCAGAAAATTTGCATTAAAATATATGTAATTTTTAGTACTCGCTTCAGCAGCACATATACTAAAATTGGAACGATACAGAGACTAGCATGGCCCCTGTGCAAGAATTATACCCAATTCGTGAAATGTTCCATATTTTTTTTTATAATAAGGCATCTTAGGGTGTCCAAATATAGAGATAGTCTCCTCTATCACTTTTTTCCTTTAACTTCTTTTTATAAATTCAGTCTTATTTTTTCTTCTATTTTATATATAGATACATATATATATATATATATATATATATGTGTGTGTATATTTTCTTTAGCCTCATGGTTTTGGTTCTGCTTGGTACAACATTGAGAAGAAAAAGTCTTTCCTGAGATAAATCTCAGGCCAAAACAAGAGCACAGAGATTGTGTAGCCTGTCATTCTTTTTTTTTTTTCTAACCTGTCATTCTTACCCCCAAATGCATCAGCAATATAATATGTCACCATACACTTTTGTAATGGCACAGTAAAAAAGGGGAAATCTTATGCACAGAAACAGTATCTTATCTTCTAGGGATAAGAACTCATATTTTTTATGATACAGGGGTGCCTCCCACCCTGAACAAGTGTCATGTGGACACAACTCAGTCTCCATGAGATTGGACAGTGTTTATCCAACCCTGAACCCCAGATCCCAAATGTAGAACTGATATAGTTCCCTGAAACAACACCAGTAACCAACATCCCCTGGGAAATTTCTAATACCACTCTGGCACCAACTTGTGCCAGTTCTGATATGACACCTCGACAACGAGGAAATGACATCAACTTGATCTAAGAGCAGGTTGTCCTGTCAAATCACCTAATGGTTAGATGAAATCAGAAAGCATGTTGTCCTTTGATCTGTGCAAAAATCAAGAGTGCTAACTACAGAAGGCTGACTTTGACAGCCATGACTGGGCACAACTCATAGGATAAGAAAAACCCTACCCTAGGCTTTAGCCTAGGACTTATACAAAAAATTAAGATCTCTAATTACAGAGGTCTGACTGTGACAACTGTGACTAAGCAGAACTTCTTGAACCATAATGAAGACTTTCCTAGGCTTCGGCCTAGGATCTGAGCAAAAAACCAAGTCCACTTACTATAGAAGACTGACTACATCAATGATGGAACAGAGATGCTAGAACTATGAAGACTCTATCCTAACTAAACCTTGTCTTATGACCTATAAAAACACCAAGGTCTCTAGCTACATAGGCCTGATTTTATCATCCATAACTGAGTGGGAAGTTTCCTGGCACCACAAAAGATCTTAGGGTATGGTAATGATCATGTACGGAGTGAGTAGTTCCCATGGCAGTATGCTTCAAGGGCAGAGAACCCTGGATCAAGGGAATTCCCTTTCTTATTTCCCTAATATTTACAGTGCCTATTAAAAAAAAGGGGGAGTGCACAAAATCTTGCCATACCAGCACTCATTTTTTCCTTTTTTTTTTTTAACCTTTTCTCCTTTTTTTCCTTTCTTTTTCACTCTTGGGGATATTGGTGATATATTTTTGCTGCTGGGTGTTCTTTATTTTATTTTTTTGATAGTTACTGTTATTTTTAAAACTGTTGATTTGTTCAGTGGTTACTCCTGGCTATTAGCTCAGAAATCACTCCTGAGTTGGGGGACCATATGGGAAACCAGGTGATTGAACCACGGTCTGTGCTAGGTCAGTAGCATGCAAGGGAAGAGTCCTACCACTGTACCACAGCTCTGGCCCCTTAAATATTAGTTTTGATATGTTTATCAAGAAAGCTAATTTAAATGGACAATATAAAAATGTTTGCAAACAGTGTTGGTGAGAATGTAAAAGAGTATAGGATCTCTGGTATACTCTTGGTATGTATGTAAATTGGTGTTGCCTCTATTTAAAATACTATAGATAGCATGGAGGTAAGGCATTTGCCTTGCATGCAGAAGGTCGGTGGTTCTAACCCCGGCATCCCATATGGTCCCCCGAGCCTGCCAGAGCGATTTCTGAGCATAGAGCCAGGAGTAACCCTGAGCACTGAATGTGACCCAAAAACCAAACCAAACCAACCAACCAAACAAACAAAAAACACTACAGAGATATTTTTTGGTGTGGATGTGGGAAGTAGGAGAAAGAAATTTCATCTACTGTTTATAAGAATATTGACTTGTTAAAATTTTTCTGTTAAAAATGTGGACACATCTCTTAAAATTAGGAATTGATCTTCCTCATATAAACTAGTACTTCTACTTCTTGATATATACCACAAGTTTTCAAAAACTGTTCAGAAAAAGACATTTGCATTCTGGTGTTTATTGCAGCATTATTTACAATATCCAAATTATGGTAATAATTTAAGTATCTAAGATAGGACTGTATTATATTAAGAACATTGTGTTTGAGTTAAGGTACTACCTAATTACTCATATTTTAGAAAATTCAGCTTTCTTCAGAATTGAAGGTGTTAGAGAAAACATACAGTGAAAAAGTGATGTTCACTGATGTATCAATTGGAATATCAGTTCGCTGATTTTCAATACTGATGTAGGAATGAATTACCTATTATAGAAGTATCATTTTATTCAAGAGAATTAAATGTCATTTGACTTTTATATTATAGCTTGAGATAGTAGACCCATAAACTTGTAAATTTTCATTTTGTTTGCTTACAAGTTATAGGTATGAGCATTGTCTAATTTTTTTTTTTGGTGGGGGGGGGCACACCCGGCAATGCTACGGGGTTTCTCCTGACTTTGTGCTCAGAATCACTCCTGGCAAGCACTGGAGGTTATATGGAATGCAGGAATTTGAACCCAAGTCTGATCTGGGTCGACCTTGTGAAAGGCAAATACCCTGCTTCTGTGCTATCACTCTGGCTCAGCATTGTTCAGGTTTAATTTGAGAAGTCAAGATGAATAATTTTGAATTTAACAACAGATTAAAAAATTATCCTTTTCTCTTTTTTCCCCTACTCTTTTTAAAACTTATTTATTCTGGTTAAAAACACACAATTTCTTCCTGTTTCCCATATCATTTTTGTTTTATGGTATGATATTTTTGAGCACCGATAATGCTCAGAGAGACCATATATGGGGATTGAACTGGTGTCACTTGCATTCAATACAAGTATTGTAGCCCCTCTCTTATTTCTCTAGCCCCCTCTGTCTTTTACTATTTTTCTAATTTTCCTACGGGTTACTACTCAGGCAGCATATGGACATTTGTTGGTCAGAGAGGTCTTTTAGAAAGTAATTATTGATTCTATTTTTTTACTCAGCATAAAGAAGAGCTAGTTGAAAAGCATGATGATTCAAATAGTTAAAATAACAAAATAGGGGCCAGGCAAATAGTATAGAGGGCAGTATGCTTGCCTTGCACACAGCCCACTCAGGTTCAGTCCTTAGTATCCCATCCGATCCTATGAGCACTGCTAGCAGTGACTCATGAGTGCAGAGCTAGGAATCACATCTGAGCAGCACTAGGTTTGGCCCCAAAACATACACACAAAAAGAAGACAGCAGTTAAAAATTAAATAGTAGTGGCCCATGCGATGGCACAGTGGTAGGGCATGTGGCTGACCCAGGACAGACTACGGTTCAATCCCTTAGTGTACCATATGGTCCCCCAAGCCAGGAATTATTTCTGAATGCCAGGAGTAACCCCTGAGCATCACCAGCTGTGCCCCACCCCAGATTAAAATTGTAAAAACAATACAACAATACAACTCTTCAGCATTGTTTTAAATGGTTGCTGTATTAATGCATTTAATAATTTTTAAGTAGGCTTTGTAATTTCCATTTTACTAATGAGGAAACAGATATGAAAAAGTTGAATATATGGCTAAAGTCATACAGAAACTGAAATTACAATGGAATAACGGGAACTCGAATGCTTGGCTTTAGAGCCCCTCTATTTGAGACTTTATTATTTCATTCCATTATCTTACCTGACTCTTAATTAGAATAAAAATTGTGTGAGAGCTTATATACTGCAGATGAGTTATGCATATTTATGTATGTGAGTTGATGGCGGTGATAGGACTCTGCACGTCTGGAAGATAAAAGTATCATAGAGACATAGAGGAGTATTTAGGTGAGAAATATAATCTCTATGCTACTTCACTTACTTAGGGGACATTTTAACTTCTTTTATAATAGATGAACTATCAGCAAGTCGGAAGAAATTATAGCTCAATATCTCCTGTCTAGAAAGCTGTAAGTTAGACAAGGAAGGGCAAAACTGAAGCTCTACTGGGCACATGCTGATGAACATTTTGTCTTCCCTGCCAAGATCCTCTGAATTCAGTTACCTGTTTTTCAGAGGTCTGCAAGGGGCCAATAGCCAAGAAAGGATCCTGTTTCTGTGTAGTATTGTATAGTCAGATGAAAATTATAAAATGTTTTGCAGAGTGTCCTTATAGGAAATGTTGTATACTATTATTTGACATCCCAATTTAACTCAACCTTTTGTTATTTAGTTATTGGTTTGTTTTTTTCAATGCAACTCGGTGGCTGCAGATGTTTATAATCTCAAAACAACAAAATTTTTCCACAGATTACTGAACAGAGCCATAAGTAAACTGAAACCTGACATTCCTTTATTTTTTTCTTTGTTTTTGGGCCTCATTTAAGAATGTTCAGGGGCTATTTCTGGCTCTATAATCTGAAATCAATCCTGGTGGCAGGTTCAGATCATCATGTCATGGGTTGTTGGGATCAAACCCAGGTCTGTTTGCAAAGCAAATGCCTTACCTGTTGTGTTATTGCTAGTCTAACCTCTTGAGCCTGGGTTAGTTCCATGAATGTATTACATAGGAAAGTCTTGATTTAAGAAGTAAATGGTTCTCTGCATTTCATAGAACTAAAAGCAAGGAAGTATATATGAAAGTTTTCATGCCAATTTTATTTTTCAGTGTAATGTTTGTGTTATTGTTATGGTGTGTGCAGTCATCTCTGTGTTAGTTGTTGAAAACCCTGACTGCTGAATCCTCTACAAAGTCAAGTCAAAGAAGTGAGCATTCTGGGAGGGATGCCAACAACAAATTGTAGTAATCCAGCCTTGTTGTTATAAAAGCATGAATCAAACGCCCAGCGTCTTGCTGAGACAGCAATCGTCTTAACCTTGTTATGCTCCTGAGATGGTAATAGGAGGTCTTATCAATATGGTTGATATGGCTCTCAGAGGAAAGCTGAGGGTCAAAAATGGCTCAGATTTATCATGGGGAATATTGCTTTGTGGGATGCCCAGCTATAGAATTGTGACTACCTATTAAATCCTCTGTGAAGTAAGAAATATATGGTCCAGTGCCTGCAGAATAGGAGAAGGGGAAGGAGGTGGAATCAAAAGTGAAGTGAAACTGGTCAAATGAGATAAAAGTCTGATATCTTAATTTTCAGCCATGAACATTAGTTTTTGAGATTATGCCTTAGGCAGCTTCTGACTGTGGGAAGAGTTCTGTGCCCTTGAAGATTAAAAGCTCTTTGGAAATCTGTGTTTTAAATGGCGAGGTATTTTCTGAAAGGTATTGTTTTCATTATCAAGTCTAGGCTATACTTATGTGAAAGACAAATTATATGTGATCTAGACAATTAATAGCATTTAGATGAGTATACAAAACAAGACAATAGTGATCTATGGCAGCAGTTTTTCATTTAAGCTTTCTATCTAACAGCTTTCTTAGAAGTCAAACTGAGATTGATGCCAAGAAGACAGAGCTTTCTTTAGTAATTGTTAGTATTCAGTTCATTTCATGCCCTCTGGGAAGATTGGCAGTATGTAGAGTGCTTCAAACCTGTATTTTGGAGTGAGAAAGATCTGGGTATTTCTTACAACTTTGTCGTTTTTAACTTGTGAGACCTTGAGCAAATTCCCTAACTTCTCTGAAGCTTGATTTTATTTATAAAAATGCAGACAATGCTAGTACTTGCCTCATAGTGAGGACAAAAATAAGAAAACACATATAAAATGCTGTTTGCTGTGCTTTGCACATGGTATTCACTCTATCAACAATAGCAGTTGAAAATGTGCTGACCCCCACTCTTTGCATGCACAATTGAACCCTTCATTGCCACCCAGATTCTGAACACTTTGTGAGTTTTAAAAAGAGTAAAAAACACTGGCAAAAAATTATTTTATTACTTAGAAATATAAGGGCATATAGTTAGAAGTAGGACAAATTGGTTGGCCTGCTAAATGTATCAGAATTAAATAGAGCCACCCTACCTATTATAGCAACGACACCCAGCTTGGCTTTATATAGGAAGAAGAAAAAAAGAGCAGAGTAGGCTTATCCCAATAGAAGATAGGCTTTTTATCGATAAGGAACTCTTCCACTAATAGTGGTAGCTCTATGGACATTCATATGCACTTTCTTTCTAAACTAATCAGAGATATTATCCTTTACTATGTGGAGCTATCTGCTATTAATGATGATTAATTTTACTATATTTTATAACATTATTTAATTTTATATCCTCAACCTTTGTTTAAAAATACATGTCATGACTAGGTTTTTCTTTTATGGTTGCAGTAATAAGTAACTTCAAACTCAGTGAATAAAACTACAAATTTATTTTCTCAGTTCTGGAAGTCAGAAGTTGATCATCAGTCTTGCTAGGCTAGATTCGAGGCTAAAGTCAAGTTAATATAGGCAATATTTAATTCTTTAAAATACAAAGAAAGAATGATGTTTTGTTTCTTTCCTATCTTTCTTTCTTCTTCCTTCCTTTCTTTTTCTTCCTTTCTTCCTTCCTGCCTTCCTTCCATCCTCTTTCTTTCTTTCTTTCTTTCTTTCTTTCTTTCTTTCTTTCTTTCTTTCTTTCTTTCTTTCTTTCTTTCTTTCTTTCTTTCTTTCTTTCTTTCTTTCTTTCTTTCTTTCTTTCCTTTCCTTTCCTTTCCTTTCCTTTCCTTTCCTTTCCTTTCCTTTCCTTTCCTTTCCTTTCCTTTCCTTTCTTTCTTTCTTGAAAAACTATTGCTTGTGACCCTTATCTTGCAATATTCCATCTCTGGTTTCTGTCCTGTCTTCATCCTGTAATAATTTTTGTAATTGTGCTGCTTCTACCTATACTATTCAGGATAATTAATCTTCTACTATAAGATCCTCAGTCACACTTGCAAAGTTCCATTTGCACAAAACTGGAAAATTTACAGATTTTAGGTCTTAGGGCTTGAATATCATTGACAAGCCATTATTCAACCTACCAGAATGACATTGTGACTATCTGAACTTGCTTTTTGCACATTTTTCATGTTGTTATATATAGCATTGATTTTTAATACTTCACAAATAAGATAAATTACTCAAGAGTAGTTATTAAATCTTTCATGTTCATAAAATTTTTACTTTATTATTTTACATGATAATATAAAAGCATTCTGATTATAACAGACACTCAGAAATGTCTATTAATTTATATACTTTGAAATCATAGTCTTTAGGCTCAATGTCTGGGCATTGCCTATTTAAATTCCAGGATAAACAAAAAATTCTAACTTTGACTTTTGAACTTAAATATATTAGAATCAGGCTTTACACCTAAGACTATGATTTAAAAGTATATAAATTAATAGACTTTACTGAATGTCTTTTATGACCAGGTGCTTTGATAATAATGTGTGACATAACAAAGTAAATTTTTAAGAAGTATTAAAGATTTAATAACTGCTCTTAAGGAATTTATGGCCTTATTTGTGAAATATTAAAATTCAATGCTGTACATGACAACATGAATAATAGCTACAAAGCAAGTTCAGATAGTCATAGTGTCATTCAAATACTGTAGTTAAAATATTAGAAGATAAATTATTTTACAAAATTCTTACTATTGGTTTATACAGACTTGGGAAAGTCAATTAAATATTAAGGTTTAACCAGAAATTTATGGTATTGTTCCTGTAAAATGCATCTTTTTTTGGACATGGAAGAGAGATATTAAAATACTTTGTGAGTGTATATAAAAACTTATGCTGCACAATTTAATCTAATCTCCCCATTAAACTCCCAAATGAAGAGAATTATTATGCAATAAAATTTATTTCTGATTTTAGGCAAGGTTGAAGTTAAGTATACCATGACTTGAAATGAATACAGGCAAAAAATAGTGTCTTTCAGATATTGGTACATATTAAATACTAATTATTGATCACTTATAGATTGAATTAGGAAAGTATGCAGATAAATATATAATTTTAAGTTTCATTCAAATAATATATCTTAATGAATCACAGAATCATTTTTAAATGATTTAAAATAGGGTCTGGGAATATAGCACGATACGTGCCTTGCACATAGCTGACTGGGTTCAATTCCCAGAATATTTATGGTTCCCTGAGTACAGCCAAGAGTAAGTTGTGAGTCAGGAGTCAATGATAACTCCTAAGTTTTTCTGGTTGTAAGCCAAAAAAACAAACAAAAAATATTATTAGGGGTTGGAATAGTAGGTAGGGCATTTGCCTTACATGTGTCTGACCCAGGTTTGATCCCTGGCATTTCATCATGTTCACAAGCCTGCCAGGAGTAATTTCTGGCACAGAGCCAGGAGTAATGCATGAGTGCTGCCAGCTGTGGTCCATAAAACAACAAAAATATCCTTAAAATATATAGCCCAGAGGCAGGCGAGATGGCAAGGATGTGGAGCGTTTGCCTTGAATGCAGAAGGACAGTGGTTCAAATCCCGGCATCCCATATGGTCCTCCGAGCCTGCCAGGAGCCTGAGCATAGAGCCAGAAGTAACCTCTGAGAGCTGCTGGGTGTCACATCCTCCCCCAAACAAAAAAAATATAACCCATTTTACTTATCTATTTTTTAAAATAATTTTTATTTGTGACAATTACGAATCTTTCATAGTAATGTTTAAGGTACATAGTGACACTAAATTAGGGTCATTTCCACCACCAGTGTTGTTCTCCCTCCACCTCTGTTCCCAGCATGCATCCCATATCTCCCTCATTTGCCCACAGACAGCTAGTGTAATTGCTCCCCTCTGTGTATAGCTTGTTATAAATTGGGTATCGATTCTGGTATCATTCACTATGGGTTTGGTGTTTAAGTCTGATCACTTTTTATTTCCACTTAATGTTCATATGATTGTTTGTTCCTGGTACCCTCCATTCCTCCCACTCCTCTATTCATGAGACAGAACAAGATGATTCAAGTTATGTGGTTCTGTTGGAAAATAAAAATACTGGGAGGATTTTGTCTAGAGGTTATAAATATCAGTTTAAAAGAGGAAATGAAAAAAAAAAAAAAGAAGAAAAACGAAACAACACAAAACCCAGCAACTACAAAAGAAAAAAGCACCCAGCTACTAAAAACAATCACCATCATATAATAACCATGAAAACAAAAATAATTTTAAAAAAAGAAGAAAAAAGAAAAATTTTGGAAAGAAAAGAAAAAAAGAAAGATATTAAAGAAAAAGAAAAGGAAAAAAAAACCCCAAAAACAAAGGAATGAGGGCTGGTGTGGCAAGGTTTTGTGCTTTTTTTTTTTTTTTTTGCATAAGCACAGTAAATATTGGGGAAATTATTAAGGGAATTCCCTTGGCCTAAGACAATGGTCGACAACCTGTGGCTCTCGAGCCACATGTGGCTCTTTACATTTTAAATTTGGCTCTTCTGTGTGCTGGGCTGCCGCTCCAGGAGTCAGGACTCTGCTCCTAGCCTCTCTCAGTGCACACCGTGTGTGACTCTCAAAATAAATTTCAATCGTGGTTTTGGCGAGATTTGGCTCAGTTGAAAAAAAGGTTGCTGATCACTGACCTAAGAGATAAAGTATACTCCGCCTTTGAAGTATATTGTCATGGGTATAACTACAGGCTCTGTACATGCTCTTTTACTCTCCCCTAGATCCTTTTGTGATGTCTGGAGGTTTTCTGCTCCATTGTGAATGATACAATCAGGCCTCAAGGATTTTTATGATGCCAGAAAATTTTCCACTCAGTTGTGGATGATAAAATCAGGCATCTGTAGCTAGAGATCTTGGTATTTTTACAGGTCATACGATGAAGAAGAGGATAGTCTTTCTTTATGGTTCTAGAAGTTCTGTTCCATCACTGTTGTAATCAGTCTTCTGTAATTAGTGGTCTTGGTTTTCAATCAGACCCTAGGACAAAGCCTAGGATGGAGTCTTTCATTATGGTTCCAAAGTTCTGCTCGGTTGCAATTGCCAGTCAGACCTCTGGAATTAGTTATCTTGTTTTTTGTACAAATCCTAGGCCAAAACCTAGGCTAGGATCTTTCTTATTGGCCCGATGATAAGTTCTGCCCAGTCATGTTTGTCAAATTTAGTCTTCTGTAGTTAGCGATCTTGGTTTTTGTCCTGATCAAAGGATGCCGTGTCTTCTGATTTCATCTTACCATGATGAGATAGGTCAACCCACTCTTAGATTAAGTTGTTGCTGTTTCTTCATTGTCAGGACACCATAGCAAAACTGGTTCAAGTTGGCGTCAGAGCAGTATTAGGACTTCCTTAAATGGGGGAGTTTTGTTCCTGGTGCTGTTGCAGGGAACTGTGTTGGATCTACGTATGGGATCTGGGATTTGGGGCTGGTAACCAAATTTATATGCATAATTTAGAAGTTAGTGATGCTCTACTAGAAGACTTGTATCTAATATTTTGCCTTATTATTTAGATACAGTTATCTTAGTTCTTTTTTTTTTTTCAGTTATCTTAGTTCTTAACCCTGAATTGACCTTTTGTTCTTATCTATGCAGTTTCTGTAGCAAAACCTTCTTTTAAGAGTTGAACTGCAAAGGGCCCAAAAAATGTCATCTTGTAGGTATGGACATTTTATTGTTGAGAATCTAGTTCTAGAGAGTCTTATTTTTTATTTTTTAAAATAATTTTTATTGTGACCAATGTGAATTACAAGTCTTTAACAGTTATATTTAAAGTACATAGTGGCAGTGAATTAGGGCTATTCCCACCACCAGGGTTGTCCTCCCTTCACTCCTGTGCCCAGTATGCGTCATATACCAACCCCTGACCCCTCTGAACTGCTAGTGTAATAGGTCCTCAATGTGTATATAGCTTGATGTAGATTGGGTTATCTTGATTCTGTTATGGTTGACTTTGGTGTTTATAAGTATGATCATTTTTTTTATTTCTACTCAATGTTTATGCAAATGTTTGATCCTGGTACCATCCATTTTTTTCCCTCAATTTTTGAGACAGAACTAGATGATTCAAGATCTATGGTTCTATTGGAAAAAGAAAAAAAAAGCTGGGAGGACCCTGTCTAGAAACTATAAATATAGATTTAAAAGAAGAAAGAAAAAGAAAAAATCCTAACCAAAACAAGCAATGACAAAAACCACAGCAACTAAAAAAAGTTAAGAAGGTACTGGTGTGGAAGTTTTTTTTTTTTTTATTACATAGGCACAGTAAGTGTTGGGGAATAGAGACACATATTGACTTGATTAT
>PVKC010040590.1:0-12307 GCA_004027635.1 Crocidura indochinensis | reverse complement strand
CTAGGAACACAAAAATACAATACAAAAACCCCTTCCTTACACCCATATTCATTGCAGCACTATTTACCATAGCAAGACTCTGGAAACAATCTAGATGCCCTTCAACAGACGAATGGCTAAAGAAACTGTGGTACATATACACAATGGAATACTATGCAGCTGTCAGAAGAGATGAAGTCATGAAATTTTCCTACACATGAATGCACATGGAATCTCTCATGCTGAGTGAAATAAGTCAGAGAGAGAGAGAAAAACGCAGAATGGTATCACACATCTATGGGTTTTAAGAAAAATGAAAGACATTCTTGAAATAACAATAATTTTCAGACACAAAAGAGAAAAGAGCTGGAAGTTCCAGCTCACCTCATGAAGCTCACCACAAATAGTGATGAGTTTAGCTAGAGAAATAACTACATTTTGAACTGTCCTAATAATGAGAATATATGAGGGAAATGGAGAGCTTGTCCAGAGTACTGGCGGGGTGTGTGTGGGAGGAGGGAGATTTGGGACAATGGTGATGGGAATGTTGCACTGGTGATGGGTGTTGTTCTTTACATGACTGAAACCCAAACACAATTATGTATGTAATTAAGGTGTTAAAATAAAAAAATTAAAAAAATGGCTTTCTAAATAATTTTCAATCGTGGTTTTGGTGAGATTTGGTTCAGTTGAAAAAAAAGGTTGCTGACCACTGCCCTATACTATAGGGCCTATAGTTTATGATTAAGCTGATTTAGATGTGAAATAACATCTACCATGAAACACAGTTTTTGAATCCACTGATTGTTAATTCTGGTTAGTGAACACCCTTCTCAAGAAAAAAATGCTTTGATTTCTGATAATAAGGAAGCAAAATGTTTCAAAATGTTTCCTCTTGATAACCAAAATGTGCTGAAAATTTGAAACCCTACGCTATGGAGATGAAACAGGTAAAAGAGAAAAATCGTTTAACAATCTTTAAAAGCAAAAACAGTGTTCCAGAGAAAAGTAGTGATTTCTCTGAAAGGAAAAAAAATCTATTGATACTTTAATGTGTGCTGCAATAAACCAAACTAAAATACACACAAAAACAAAAATGGCACTTTGTTAAAGGCATATGATATTATATCATAAAGGAATTATGATAGAGTGCCTGAAACATTTTAAAAATAATTTTAATTTAAGCATATTTGTTACAAAATTATTCATACTTGCGTTTCAATCATAGAATATACACCACCCTTCACCGGTGCACTTTTCCCACTACCAGTGCACATTTCCTCACAATGTCCATTGTTACCTTCCCCTTCACCCTCCTCTGCCTATGTCAGGGGCAGGCATTTTTGCTTTTTTCTCTCTATCTCTCTTTTCCTTTATGACACTGAGGTTTTCAAAATTTCCTTTATGACACCATGCTTTGCAATATTGTGAATTAAAGGGTACCATGCATGTCACTTATCCATTTTCAGCAACCAGTTCTTGTCCAGAGTGATGTGTTCCAACTATCAATGTCATAATGTACCTTCCTCTATTCTAACTGAACTCACCACTTTTTATAACAAGCTTCCTATCATGGACTAGTTCTCCTGTCCCTCATTCCTATTTTCTCTAGATATTATTACCATATTGCCATTTATTATACTTATATGCACAAATGATTTTTTGTGTCTACACTTTTTCTGACTCATTTCACACAGAATATTAATCTGATGTATTGATGTATGTATAAATGATGCACTGTGCATGGCTCAATGTTTTTGTGTAGTCACAAGAAACAGAAGTTGCACACCCGTACATTGTATCCACTCATTGTATGATAGACTGGATTCAGAAAAACTCCCTGCTGAACTAAACTCTATGACAGATGACATAATAAAGATAATTTGTGAAATTCACAATTGCGATCAGATCCAGGCTATTCACCACCCTGGGTGAGAGTACAGATGCCCACTACTAGGATCTTCTCCATGAAGAAGTGAAGTGGCTGTTCAGGGGAAGGGTGCTCTCTCGCCTTTTTGGCAAGACCATATGGGTGAACCTCCATCCATCCTAGGCTAGCGTGTGCAAGGCAGACAGAAGCCTTAGGGCTTGTCCACTACTCCAGCCTCATTAGTTACATTTTATCTTTTCATTATAGACAAACTTTTGTTTATGTTACATTTAAAATAAAATACAGATAAAATAATTATTAATGCTAGAATTCATTTCTAAAAACAGGAAAATCAAATAGTTCACCTACAGGTGTATTTGTTTTTAAACCTTCTCATCAGCCCTGTGAGACTGGTACAAGAAAGTCATGAAACATTTTCACAGTGTGTTAATTTCATTCATGTGGAGCATTTTTCCCCCTCTCTTAAGCTATTTCCAAGTATTTTATAATTATGTTAGAGAGTTTTAGAATTATATTTTGACATAATTATTGTCATATTTTGTTAAACATGTTCAATTTTCAAACTTCAATAGAGGACAAAACCGAGTGTTAATTACTTAGCTAGCCAAAACACTAATATAAATTATTAAATATGGGCAATCTACTGAAAGTATGGTATATTTTATTGAACATAATCAGTTATTGCTTTAACAAGAAGTATTATGATGTTATTCAGTATTATTATAAATTATAATAGTATTCAGTATTATAAATTATAAACATATTCAGTATCATGATATTATTTTACATTTTTATTGTGGTAAAAGTGAATTACAAATCTTTAACAGTATCATGATATTTTAAAGGAAAAATAAATACTACAGTTTTTTTTTTTTTTTGGTTTTTGGGTCACACCCACCAGTGCTCAGGGGTTACTCCTGGCTCCATGCTCAGAAATTGCTCCTGACAGGCACGGCGGACCATATGGGGCACCGGGATTCGAACCGATGATATTTTGCATGAAAGGCAAACACCTTATCTCCATGCTATCTCCCGGGCCCCAATACTACAGATTTAAGTATATTTTGCATTACTTTTGCATTGTGCTGTGATTCCCACTATTCCAGTTCATCTTTTTGAATAAATCATTGCTGTTCAAGTTAGCATGGATTCTTTTTTATTTAGTGTAAAATATTTCATGAGATCTTGCAAATACATATCATGACTTTACCATTAAGTCACAAATTGGTACCAAACTAACAGGTTTTTTAATTCATCAGCTTGATAATTATTCATGTAAAATTGATCAAATAGGTTAGTCATAATTTCGCATATAAGTTGGGTATTATGTGTAATGTTACATCATGTAATTTGGAACTGGAAAAATCATTAGCTATTTATGTTTTTATTACTTATAATGTTTATAAATTAACATGTATTTACACATGAAAGGTATTTTATGATCCTACTAATATAAAAATTGCCTACATTAATATCTTATGAGTACCCGTTATGATTAGGTATGTTTAACAAGTTGTTAAACTTCTTCCTCTGAAATCCAATAAATACTGATTCTTTTAGCTTCAAACACTTAATTTTTTTCCCCTCTGGTTTAGGCTTTGAAGGAACTTCTTAATTCCACATTTGATTCCTATTTCTCTGAAGCACTGGTAAGCTAATATTATCTTGGGATTGAAGAAGATACTACATAGTAACTAGACTTTAATATCTCCAATAGAATAGTTAAGAAATAGGTAGGAAGATTCCTGTCTAAATGCTGTTTTTACTTAGGGATATGATTTCCTAAACTGACACAATCTTCTTATAAAAATTGTTGCTAAAGAATGTTCTACAATCTTTCAATCATCTATCTGACATTAATCTTCTATTTCATTCTTTGTATCTCTTAGGGCATACAGTGTCCATTTTAATATTATCCTACAGGTTTGATAAAGCAGAAACCTGAAATGATTTGGAGAAAAATCCATCGATTCAGATATATTCACCTTAATTTTTGGTTCTAGATTGTCACCATAATTCTTTTTATTCTGGAAAGCACCCGATTTATATAAATATATTCAAGTATGACTCAGAAAAAAATTATAAAGTGCCATGTGGTATCTAGAAAAATAAAGGCAGTACTTCTAAATATAGTTCTTCCCTGACCATTTTTAATAAAGCTCATATGACCTCTTTGGATATGGATATTGAAGTAAAAGCATAAGAATGACACAAGAATCCAAAAAAATATCCAAAGGAATGCATGATAAAAAAATCTATGCTCTTAATAAACATTTTCAACCCATAAAAATGGGAAAATTTTGTCACTTATAGTAAATGTAAGAGGCATCATTTAGAATAAACAGTGGAAGGGAAATAGATATTTTCAAATACTAGAAAGACATTTAGAGCAATAATCTAAAAATCTACCATTTATATTTAAGTTAAAATATACAATTCATCTTCAATTTATTTTGATTAAAATTATGCTAGCCATAATTTCTCTATATAGAATTTCACAGAGAAAAGCATCTTTTTTTTCCTTGTACCCATGTTCTATCACTAATGTTAGAATAACATACCAGCTGCTCTCTGAAATCATGCAAATCCCAGGGGATGTGGTTATACTTGGTGATTGTAGCTAACTCAGCTGCTCTGGGGTTAGATTATTTTCCTCCTCTTCCTGTGTCCACAAATATTTGTTAAGTAATGTTCTGGGAGAAGTCATACAAAGATCTACAGCTGTTTGGGGAACATCATTCCATCATGGTTTAGAGTTAATAAATGCCCTTGGAGCAGACAAAATTCTTTCCTGTGAGAGGACAATGGTTATTTGATACCTTATTATGGTGTTTCCTTTCAGGTAGAGGAATCTAAATGTGTGCAACACTCCTGGACACTCAGAGAAGCAAGTGACTTGCTTTGTTTTCAATGAGTTTAGGAAATAGAAAGTAGTTAAAGTTTTTTTTTCTTCATGAGTTCAAGAAACATAATGCCTGTGCTACTCGTTGGGGTCATAATTCTAAGTTTTACTGACAAACGAAGGTAGAGAAATGTCTCTAGAGATATCTTTATTCTCTAGAGTAAAAAAAAAAAACCTTTCAAAATCACCGTTTTGTATTATGAAATATATTGTAGTACCGTGATCGTGTCTGTGTGTGAGACGGAGGCTATTTCATTAGTGGTGCTCAGGTACATGGGGCCACCTCCAAATCAATGCAATGTTTGTTGTTGTTGTTGTATTTTACTGATACTCAAAATATTTTTCTTCTATCACTGTCATAAGAGACATACAGGATATTGTTTTGTTGTTGTTCCAGTCTCACATGTCTCCTGGTGAGATGTAAGGCAAAAAAAAGAAAATTATTTACTATGCAAGAGAACATTTAAAAATATTATGTGGTGGACTGGAGAGATAGCATGGAGGTAGAGCATTTACCTTGTATGCAGAAGGACTATGGTTCGAATCCCATATGGTCTCCTAAGCCTGCCAGGAGCGATTTCTGAGCGTAGAGCCCTAAGTAACCCCTGAGCGCTGCCAGGTGTGACCCCCAAAAAACAAACAAAACAATTATGTGGCTGGGCCAAACCAGTGGTGCAAGCCAAGCGGTTTGCATGCAAACAGTTCGACCCCCCCTGGTCCCATATGGTCTCCCAAGCCAGGAGCAATTTCTGAGCGTATAGCCAGGAGTAACCCCTGAGCATCACTGGGTGTGACCCCAAAACAAAATAAAACAAAACCACACAAAAAAGTATTATGTGACTACTTTTCTAGAAAAAGATGATAGGGAAGTGACGGGTAATGCTTATGTTCACTGATTATTTATTCTTATTAAATATTATAAAATATTAGAAACAGTATTTTTCTTTTGTTTTTGGGCCACTCCTGACATTCCTTAGCGGTTACTTCTGACTCTGTGTTTAGGAATCGCACTTGGCAGGCTCAGAGACTGATATGGAATGTGGAAAATCTAAACTGGGTCTGTCCTAGGTCTGTCGCAGGCAACGGCAAAGACACTACGGTTGTGCCAACACTCCGGCTCTAAAATATCAGAAACAACTTTGAATTCTTCTAGATATACCAATTTTAAAACTGTTTTATTCATTGAATTAAACGCATCAAATATCTGAAAACATTAATTTTGATTTTCCAAGATAAAATGATATATCAGCTCCAGTTATAAAGTCAGTCATAGTCCTTTGACATTATTAATGGTCTTCAACTAGAGAATAAATCAACACAATTTTAGTATGCATAATATTTTATTACTTAAAATTAAAATGAATTACTGATACAACTACTAATATGGATAGATCTAAATATATTCTACTCAATAGACAAAGTATATTCAAAGACTATTAGAATTTATAGGTTTTATACTATTACTATAAAGGAAAATTTATGTGGGAGAAAACAAATCACTCTTTGTAGGTATTTGGAGTGTGACAGAAAAATTAATTGAAAAGAAGTAAAAGGGCCTTAATGAAATGATAAAACTATGATATTATTTTTAAAATTGCAAAAATATACACTAGAAAGAGAATTTAGTATGACTTTATTTTATTTCTTTTACATTTAGGGTTAGGAATTAGGCTGAGGGTTAGGGCAAGGGTTAGTGTCAGGATTAGTTTGGGGTTGCATTTGGGTTTGTGGTTGGGGTTGGTATTAGGTTTAGTCTTAGTTTTTGGATTGAGTTGAGGTAGGTGTTGTGATTGAGGCTGTGGTTAGGGTTAGGATTAGGTTAGGTTAGGGGTTATGGTCAAGATTAGGTTTTGTGTTAAATTCTGGTTAAAGTTAGGTTGGTATTAGAGTTAGATAGAAGGTTAGGTTTAGGGTTAGGTTTAGGTTTAGTGTTAGGGTTAGAGTTTGGGTTGTGTTAAAGCCAAGTTTATGGTTAGTGTTAGGATTGGGTTTAGGCTTATGGTTAGGTTTAGGTTTAAAATTAGCACAAAATAATCATTTTTCCACATAAATATATATTTATTTATTTATTTATTTTTTTGACATCCTTATTTTGGAGTAGACATTGAAGTTGATGTCTCCTTTTTTATTTTATATTATATTATCTTATCTTTCTCTTTCTTTTTGCACTCCGGCATGATCTGAATTAGAACCAAGACTATTGTGTGGTGCTTCTCTTTATTGTGTAGGCTCACTGGATACTGAATTTGGTTTTTGGGTCACACCCTGCAGTGCTCATGGGTTACTCCTGGCTCCATGCTCAGAAATTGCTCTTGGCAGGCACGGGGAACCATATGGGGCACTGGAATTCGAACCGATGACCTTTTGCATGAAAGGCAAACGCCTTACCTCCATGCTATCTCCTGGGCCCCCTGGATATTGAATTTGATATTTATTTTTGTATTGCTATGGTGTTTCAATTACCTTTTTCATGTCCTCTCTCAAACTGAGGCTGATAGCCACTAGAAGGACTCTACCCATTTTCAGAATATTTTTATTTTATTTATTTTTTATTTTTTTTTGCTTAATCTTTACCCCATTCTATTGCTTTTCTTTCCCTCAAATAAAACCACAAAACTTGATTTATCTAGCTTAGCCTCTAAAATAGAGGGAGAAACAAGGGAGGGCATCAGGACCAAACAGATGTTTGAACACTGCTAATAAGCTAGTCAAAGGGAGGACCACCTACTCTAGCAGCCTGGGGTGATGGTGGCGGATATGGGGTGCAGAAAGGGAGCAGGGAAGAGGGGAGGACAAACTAGGTGGTGGGTATTCCCCTGATTCAATGTTAATATGTACCTAAAATACTAATGTGAAAGATATGTAAGCCACTATGATCAAAATAAAAAAAATAAAATTAGAATAAGAGTGAGAGTCAGGTTAGGATTAAGTTTTGCTTTAGATTTAGTTTCAGGATTAGGGTTCAAATTAGGGTTAGGTTTAGGGTTAAAGTTGTTTCTGGATAATATTGTAGTATAGCTTATTTTGTAAGAGTTTTTTTCTGCCCAGTGTTGGACTTTTCAATAGGTATTTTATACCTTCCTTATGACTCTAAAAGCTTATAAATTGACTTAGATAAATATCTTAATTTATTAATAGCATAAGACTGTCAATTTAAATCAATGAACTTTACTTCTATATGTATATATTAGTTTTCTCTTATTTTCTCTAGTGAAACATCATATGGCTCTTTGGTGAAGCGGAAATTTTCCTGCAAAAGATCAAGCTTTCCATTGGCTCTCAGATGCATTCTATATTCATGCTCTTAGCAATATTTCCATTATAATAATTTTGTACTTTTTTTTTCCTGTTTCCTTATGACAACATCATATTTGGGTATCTGCTCTTTAGATTATTGCTCAAGTATAGTAGAGGAAGAAAAAAGCAGTGACTTCCCGCTTTCGCTTTCCTTCCCTAGGTTGTTTCCTCTATTTTGTTTCTGAAACTCAATAGTATTTTAATTTTCTGTAGAGATTTTTTAATAATAATATATGCAACTTTTATGTTTTCCTATATGAATCTCTCATCATGAGCTGGTTTTTACAATATTCTTGTAGAAATAACTCTGATAAAAGCAGGCTTTTAAATTTTTTTAAATTTTTTTTGACAATGAAAAAATTATTTCCTCATTTTGTAAGAATTTTTAGACTTCAAATATACAGTCCAGTAAACTTACTATTCCAAGTTAATTGGATGATATAATGATTTATGTCAAAGCGTCATATGAAATTACTGAGCATCTAGGTTATTTTGGCAAAACTATATAAATCCAAATTTCTGATCCTTGGTCTTTCCTAAATGATGCATTTCCCACAATGAATCAGTCCAGGCCAATTAGCTTCATAATATGTTATAGAAGCATCAGACTCAACAGTTTAGAACTTGTAGTGAAGAACCATGACATTTAGGTTTTGTATTTGCATTCAACTCTATATTTTTACTAGTAAGCTCAAGTTATATATACTATTAGAAGAATTATATAGAAGATTAATAAATATAAAGAACATTTTTCAGACTTTCACCTTAATTTATAATTGGAATCAATCTTTTTAGTAAATGGTACTTTTATCTATAGCAAGAACACATTATACTGATCAATTTAATTGTACTTTAGTTATTACTGACTTTCTATTTAAAGTGATCAAATCAGACCTTAATGGTTTCACTTTTGTTTGATATGTCATATCTCTGCAACTGTGTAATGTATATTTGAATGGATTTTGATTAAACTTTACAGTGGTGATTTATATACTTGTAATCATACCTATTGTGAAAGGAAAAAATAGAAAGGAAGGCATCAGTATAATTTAGCACTATCTAGGGTGCCAGTTCACCTTTTCATTGCTATGATATATGTAATCAACTATTTTTTCAATTTTTTTTTTTTTTTTGGTTTTTGGGTCACACCCGGCAGTGCTCAGGGGTTACTCCTGGCTCCATGCTCAGAAATTGCTCCTGGCAGGCACGGGGGACCATATGGGGCACCGGGATTCGAACCAATGACCTTTTGCATGAAAGGCAAACGCCTTACCTCCATGCTATCTCCCAGGTCCCAATATTTTTTCAATTTTTAAAAAACACCAGACTCAGGAATTCATAGATAGCAGCAGTAATAGCATTTATCAATTGATACCTATGATCTGATCTCATTTGAAATGCATGTTGGAAATAAAGTAGCATGCACAATATGAAGACAAAGATAGACTATGTTGCGAAGTGTGGGAAACAGAATACTCACCTAGTCTCCTACAAATTACATTTTCATGGCCAAAGGGAGTCAGAGGGTATTTCATTCTAATTCAATGTCAGAAAAAAAAATCTTAATTATACTGGTTTTATTTTTAACCATGATAAAGCATGACTAGGTAGGGATTAGATGTCTTTTGGGGTCATTCAAATTATTTTAGTATGGGTATTTAAATTAATTTAACTGACAGTGAATAATTTTGGATTTTCTTTTTCAGTGAGGTAGTCCTGATAAAAGCAAATAAAATATGACTTGAATTTCTTGTGAAATGCTATTGTTCATGCAAAACCAGTAGGATTTGCTAGCTCATGACTAAAATGAACAAGTTATTTGGTTCAGATGTATGTAGTTTTCCAGAATTAAAGTAAATTCCTGGAAAAAAGCATGCTATTTACTCGTGTTTTTCTTGAGCTAGTTAATTATTATCATATTGTCTTTCACCTAGCCCTTTTTTCCTATAGCATAAATGATTTGATCTATGAACTTACATAAACCTGAGTTCATAGTTCAAATATGCCACATTCTAATAATTTAAATTTTTTACAGGGGCATTTCCGATACTATGTGCAATAATGTGTTGTTTGACTGAGTTCTCAGTAAATAACCTAACTTCACAGAAAAACCACTAATAAGGGAAAAATTATTACATTTGAGAACATTTCTATTTCAACAGGAAAATCAATTTAAGAGCTTTTAGATCCAAGATCATAAATTTCCCTGTGATCGACCAATGTAGCACTTTTTAAATCAGTAGATACCTCCTGTGTATTGTTAAGGAAATGTAACTATATTTCCAATTATTTATAAGAGCCAGGGATTCATTTCCTACCTGTTGTTTTCTCTCTTTCCTTTAGTAGTGTCACTATTACCACTGAGAAGTGTTTTATATTTTCAATCTTTCATAGTTTTAGACATGAATTTGAATGTGTTATGAATAGTACATTTGGTAGTAATTATATGTCAGAACTTTATTGTAGAAATCAATATTATATTCTGCTATCTTTGATCTTATTAGTATATATTATGATATATTCATATGGGAGTATAAAATTGCTATATAAAATGCTTAGGTCATATTTTATAATGGGTTTTCAAAATCACTTTGAGTTAAATTGTTCTTCCTTTTTATTGTACCGGTTTTTACTGCCTTGTTAACAATGAAAGGGTTTCATTTATATTCTCATTTAATAAATTTATAAGGATTAAACATTTTTGTTTTATAATATAATATTTAAATTATCATAATTATTTATTCATCTACATCAATGGGAAAATAATATTTTTAGTAAATTGTTTTAAATATTTTCACACAATAGAATTAAGAACTGTTAATTCATGAAATAGTTTACCAATTATTGGTGTCATACACTGTTCTCTGATACCTGTTAACTCTGATAACTGTTTTAAAATATGTAGCATTATAATGAAGTTATATTATTCAAAATGATCATGGCCATGAGAGGGGTCTGTGGGGGCACAGCAATAGCAGGAAGGAGAAGAAAGTTCTCAAGAGACTGAAGAAAGGCTCCATTGATACATTCCTGCTAAAGTCTGCATAACTGCAGCCCCCAAGCCCCTTTTTCTGTTTTCTACTTTATCTAATTTTCCAGACATACACAGTACCAAATGCGCAGCCCATTTTGTTCTTATGAGTCTGTTTAGTCTAAGGTGTTTTCTTTGTTCTAAGTAATGTTTAATCTAAGAATGACTTCATTCCCTGCTTTGCTCTGCATAGCTGCTATCCTCACTAGCATAAGAGAAGCTTGCTTCCCAATCAAGGCCTTTTATTTGTATGATAGAAAACTTTCCAGGTCCTTCTTTTAGAGGGTCACTTCCAGGTCTTGGGAGATAACTTCTGCATATGGGTTTGAGTCTTAATAATGCCAGAACTGATTGGGGGGGGGGGGCAGAAAAATAGGGAATCCCTATTAGGCTGACCTCTGACCATCAATACAATTAGGCAAGACCCTAGGTCACTTCCTTTCACTGTGTCTGCTAATTACCCTGCTACTCCCAGGTAAAACATTGATCTATTTGGTCAGGGAATGAATACCTGTTACTCATTCTATATCTCTGAGGAACCAAAGGAACTTTAGATGGGTCAAGATTTAACTCTGTGGTTAAGAAAAGTCACTGAATGTGGAGAAAGAAGTGGCGGAGGAGGAGGAAGAAAGAACAAGAAGAAGAAGAATAAGAGGAAGAAGAGGAAGAAAAAGAGGAAGAAGAGGAAGAAGAGGAAGAAAAAGAAGTAGAAGAAATCTTTGTATTAAAAATATATTCAGGTGACTCACAATTTAAGGTTACTTAGGCACCACCTAAAGGTAGTGGAAGAGTTGATGCAGCTGGAGGGTCCTTTAGTACCTTAATTATTTACCTTTCTTAGAGAAACATTTAAAAATAAGATTTTAAAAGATAGTAGGTTTATTAAAGAAATAGTATTAAACCTACATGTGGATGTAGGTGCTCTTAATAAAGTCTTGTGTATTCTGAGTTATGGGGTATATACTTTTAAGGAGTACAAAATGAGATTGAGCTAAAGTGGCTCATATAAAGACAGTATGTTCCCTCATTTGTTATATGAGTCATTAATACTAAATTTACTATGGGGGCATTTATGCTAATTTATATACATATATATAAATTAATGAAGAGCAAATTGAAAAGGGTCAAGATTCTAGCCACTGAAAATACTTTACTGACTGGAATATTCTGAAAATACTTTATGACTGGAATATTCTAAATGCTTCAT
>PVKC010040589.1:0-12311 GCA_004027635.1 Crocidura indochinensis | reverse complement strand
GGGCTACCGAAGGTGAAGTTCAAAGTTTGCTAGAGCTTTGTTAGGACTGTAGGACCTACAATAATTTCACTGTCCTTTCTGGCCTTTGTAAGCAAAATCTCAGCTCCTTTCTGAGTGTTTGAGAGATCAAGCAATTCTGGATAAAGCCTCACTCTCTTATCTGTAAAGTGTGTGTGTGTGTGTGTGTGTGTGTGTGGTGTGAGAGAGACAGACAGACAGACAGACAGACAGGAAGAGGGTAATAATAAGAGTAGCTGCACTTAGAATAAGAGTTGAAGATAACGAGAGATTAGACATTCTCTACCCCTGACTTTCCATCTAAGTGTCTCCCAGTTATGTCAGCCACCTGTCTCTAGTCACTGCTCTTTCCAGGTATTTGGGGTTGGGAGAGAAGAGAGGGACTCCACGTAAGTAACATTATTTTCCTCTTATCATTATTTTGTATTAAGTCGAGGGATCGACGTGGTAGGGTAGTATGGGAACTGAAGAGCGCGCTTGGCACCAAGTCTGGGCAACCACGGTGCTCGGTGAATTTTGGAAATCATCCTCCTTAATCCAGCATTCACGTCGGGGGTCTCAGAGCCCGCGCCCCTTTCCACCCCCAGAATCCCCCAGAACTAGAACTAGCATCCTTAATCGGGGTCTCAGAACCCGCGCCCCCTCCACCCCCATAACACCCCAGAAAGTACCTGGTCGGCTCCGGGGAGCCGCTGCTGCACCACACGGAAGAAGACGCAGAGCGGCAGCGCGGCCACCGCCGAGTAGCCCCAGATGAGCGCGAGCAGCGCGGTGCGCACCCGCCGGCCCGTACCCCGCGCGCCCCGCTGCAGGCGCACGATGCACACCATGCGCTCCAAGCTCACGGCCGCCAGCGTGAGGATGGTGACGCTGCCGCTCAGGCTCATCACGTAGAAGAGCAGGTGGCAGGCCACCGGCCCCAGCAGCCAGGCCTCGGTCCAGCGCACCACCAGCACGGGCGGGATGGCGCTGGCGAAGAGCAGGTCGGCGCAGAAGAGGTTGAGCACCAGGCAGGCCGTGGTGCCCCGGCGCCGTCGGCGCGCCACCAGCACCAGGGCGCACAGGTTGCCCAGCACCGACACCGCGAAGATGAGCGCGAGCACCACCGTCTCCAGGGTGCTCAGCGCTAGCCGGTGGTCGCCCTTGACGTCGGAGAAGAAGGGGAAGCGGGTGCGGTTGTCGTCCCGCTCCGGGCTGTGCGGGGGCCCGGGGCCCGCTGCCTGCTGCGCGCTCTCAAGGAACATGCCCAGCGCCCCGGAGGCCCGCGGCCCTCTGCGAGCGCACCCGGCGGGCAGTTGACTGAGCTCCAAGGCGGAGAAAGTGGGAGGGAAGCGCTTGCGACATCTCCCCTGTGACCCCCTCTCGGTCGCCGCCAGAGCAGCCCCGGCTCTTGGGCTCTGTCTGGGCTCTGCGCTCTTGGCACGGTGAGCTGAGTCCAGGGCGCGCGGGAACGAGGAAGTAAGTGCTTGGCGACGGCAGCTGGAAATACCCAGGCTAGGAGGGAGGGGAGGCGGGAACCAAGCAAGAAGCCCAAACCCCTTCTGGCAGGTAAACCCAACCTAGCGAACCAACCACTGCCCTACTTCCCAGGAGTTGTAGGCAAGACTTGCTAGTATTTCAGTAATACCCAGTCTATAAAAAAAATTAAAAAATAATTTTAGAAAAAGCCTTTGGGTCCTAAACGGTGTAGCTAAAATTGATTTAGGTGTATCAAACTTGCACGTTGAAGATCATCTTGGTCTGTGCTACATTATAAAGAAGTTTCAGGATCAGAATTTGAAAGTACTTTGTTGGACACAGAATCTGGGGATGAGTGTCTGAACATTGTTCAATAACATTCTACTTGGTGTGGATTATTTCACCTCTCTGTGACCGGTTTTCTTTCTTTCTTTTCTTTTCTATTTAATCTATCCAATGAAAATACTGCCTCATTGGATGAACTCATAAAAACACTAATAAACTAGTCAACATTAATAATTCATGACGGCATCAAATTATGCAATTATGCAATTATGGCAACATATAAGTTTTGCATTCTGAGCAGTAATATATATTTTAACCAATGGTAGATTAATAAAGAAGTTGGATAGTCTCATGTGAAACAAAACAAGTCAAAAAAGGGCAAAGAGGAGGTCGGAGAGGTGGTTCAAGTGGTAAAGAGTCTGCCTTGTGCGCACTAGCCTAGGACAGACCGCGGTGCAATCCCCCCTCGCATCCCATATGGTCCCCAAGTCAGAAGCGATTTCTGAGCGCATAGCCAGTAGTAACCCCTGAGTGTCACCGAATGTGGCCCAAAAACCAAAAAAAAGAAAAGAAAAGAAAAGAAAGGAAAAGAAAAAATAAAAGAAAACAGAAATTAGGCAAAAGAATAGATATAGACAATATCTAGTGAAAACAAATATACTCAGAGAACAGAATTGAGCTTACCAAAAGTGGTTGGAGGAGTGGAAGAGAAGGGTCTTAGGATTGTGATAGAAGGTATTGGGTTTAATTTGGTAATATTACACCCCTAAAACATAATTATATGCATGCTTGTAAACAAAGCTTTTCAAAATACATTGTTAGAGTAAAAGACATTTGCATTCTTCATGTCTGCATTATTCATAATAGCCACAATCTGGAATCAATCATGTTCCTAAGAACAGATATAGTTGAATATATGATATTAAAAATTTAATGAAATCACAGGTTTGCTGAATCATAGATGGAACTAACTCTAGTTATTACCTCTAGATACTATGCTAGGTGAAGTCAGAGAGAAAGAGGCACAAATACAAATTGTCATCTCTTATAAGTGGAATATAAAGAAAATAAGAAAGTAAGAAGATAGCAATTGGCAAATAACCATTGTACTTGAGAGTTGGCCTACAAAACTGAGTTTTTCAGGGTGTGAGGAGGGAAGCAAAGGATATTCGACTTTGGCTAAGGAATATTGATACTCTGATTGTTGGTGTGGTGAGTTGTGTGCCTGAAACTTTATTATTATTATTTTTTAATTTTTAATAAGGAAGTATTACCCTTCTAAACTCAAACACATTCAATGCTTAGCATAGTACATCAAAGGTATATCTTGTTCTTTACAGTAAGTTCTCTGAAAACATTATAACATAATTACAGGATACACACAAAATTAAATGTATCAGCATGATGCAACTATTCAGTACTGCATACAGTGCATTATTTATAAGACGATGTTAGTGTGGCAATTATCGTTTGCATAGGCCCACCAAAGTATGGGGGTCATGGAAAAGAAAAACTTTGGCCTTAGTACAAAGAGACCCTACCCCTGAAGTTTCCTGACAGAAGACCATGTCTAGGCTCCAGGCAAACCAGTTTGTCCAATCCCGGTCATTGTCTGTGGTGTCCATACAGTTATACCTTTCACAGTCTCTGTTGTTGATCTCACACCTCTGCATTAAAGGTCCTGGAATCTGTACATCCCACATTGAAGTCAGGATAGTGCGGAGCAGTGTCTAATTTCATCTCACAATTAACAGGCAACGCAGAAAGCCCTGTCCAGTACGCAAGTCGTTGTTGTTGTTGTTTAAATCTTCTCAGTGTTAAGGGAAGACTCTTTTGAGTAAATTGATGTCAGAGCAGCAGTAGGATCTTCCCCGGTAGAGGATTGCTTCCAGGTGATGTCATAAACAATGTTGAATATTTCATAGATGGCTTCCCTGGTTCAGGGGTGACTGGAAAATGCCCAAACCTCTGAGACCTGTGCCAGGTCATCCTGTCAATGTTCAGGGTTTGTAAGGTTCCATTGCACCACAAGATTAGTGTGTTCCCATATCTATTAGATAAGAACTTATTTGTATGTATGGTATTTTCCATTTTAATGTGCCCAGGCAAACAAGGAATAATGCCACCTGGTGTTATCAGCACATAAGGGGACTGCAAGAACAAGCCCAACAATCCCCGTGACGTGGTTCAAACATAAGCATTAAACTAAGGGACTCTTTTACCAAAATTTCTTATTGAACAGTTCCCAGCAAGATTGTGCCTATGGGGATGCTAGAACAAGTCCAATAATCTAATTGATTATATATACGTTAAATGGAGGGACACATCTACAAACATCCTTATTTAACAATGAGCCAAGTCTTTATGACAATGTTCAGGGTGTAAGGTCCTACTGCATTACAAGATTTGAGTGTTCCCATCTCTATAAGATAAGAATGTGCTTGAATATAATTTCCCATTTTAATGTGCCTATGCAAAGGAAGAACAGTATCACGTGACGAAATTGGTGCCTATGGGGGTATTAGAACAAGTCCAACAATCGAATTGACTTGGCTCTTATATAAACGTTAAATGGAGGGACACTTCTACTAACTTCCTTATTTAATAAATAACAAAGGGATAAAAAGTGGGGAAAATAAATAATTTAACTTAAGACAGTGGACTCAATAGTCACCGTATGTGGGAACTAATCAGAAACCTAGTATGGTAGCAAATACAGTTAGACAGTGAAGAAAGGAAGAGGCCAAGAAGCTGCTGAGAGTGAACAAGTAGAAAAAGAGTACTGGCCTCTTCCCAGCCTGAGAATCCATCCTCTCATTTATATTTTGAATATTTATTGTACCCCCACGCAAAGTGGTCTCCTCCCAGACTGAGAGACCATCCTCCCATTTTAATTTTTAAAATGGAGACCAATGAGAAAAAAAATACCAGTGAATGTCGAAACATACACCAGTGCTGCATCGGCCCGCCCTCCACCCCATGAGTTCCCCCTTTAGTGTAGGGACACAAAGGTGGAAAGGCTGAGGACCAGGATAGAGTCCACCTGGGCAGGCAGCTAGGGAAGATCTGGAATAAAGGGGATATAGGGGATGGGCTGGAGGCCTGCAAAGCCTCCCAGCACCCCTCAAGCTAGGGAGAATGCCATCTGGCATGGGGTGTCCCCTAACCCCAATACCTGGGAAGAGCTGGCCTCCAGGATCAAGGCACCAAAAGCCAGCTATCTGTCTGGCCTAGTGTAGGGAAGGGGGAGAAGCCTGGGGACCCCTAATAGAGTTCACCTGGAACCCACAGAAGGCCACCTGAGGTGGCACTCAGGCCAGGCCTAGAGTCCAGGGGGAAATAGGGGAATGGCTGGAGGCCTGCCAAGCCTCCCAGCACCCCCTAAGCTAGGTAGAATGCCATCGGCTTGTGGGGCCCCCTAACCCCAATACCTTGGAAGAGCTGGCCTCCAGGATCAAGGCACCAAAAGCCAGCTATCTGCCTGGCCTAGTGTAGGGAAGGGGGAGAAGCCTGGGGACCCCTAATAGAGTTCACCTGGAACCCACAGAAGGCCACCTGAGGTGGCACTCAGGCCAGGCCTAGAGTCCAGGGGGAAATAGGGGAATGACTGGAGGCCTGCCAAGCCTCCCAGCACCCCCTAAGCTAGGTAGAATGCCGTCAGCATGTGGGGCCCCCTAACCCCAATACCTGGGAAGAGCTGGCCTCCAGGATCAAGGCACCAAAAGCCAGCTATTTGCCCGGCCCCTCCCTGAAACTTTATTATTATTATTATGGTTATTATTATTTTTGGGTTTGGATCACATCCAAGTGATGCTCAAGAATCACTCCTGGTGATACTCAAGGGATTATATGGGATGCTACTGGTTGAACCCTGATTAGCAATGCACAAAACAAATGGTCTACCTGCTATACTATTGAACAAGACCCTGAAACACATTAAAAATGAGAAAAAATATTTTTAAAAAATTATTGAATCATCAGGAGATATGGACTTGCAAAGTTGTTCATGATTGAGTTTCAAGCACCCATCCCTTTATTAGTGTCGACTTCCTCCCACCAATGGCCCCAGTTTCCTTCCTGTCTCCTAGTCTGCCCTTAGTAAAAACTAAATTTTAAAATAATAATTACTGAATAAAAGTTTTCATGTCAAAAAACAGTGGAATTCTCTTGAAAACTCTCAAATAATTTTACTGTTTAGAAAGATGGATAGTCCAAAGCTTTAGGATGTGGATTGCCTGAGGTAATCACCTTGTGATAGTGTGGGCAATGCAGTCTCTTTAGCTGAGGAAAGGGAGACTTGTCTAAAGTGGCCATTGGTCAGCAAAAAGACACAGGTCCACATTTTTCCCACAATGCACTGCTAGCTCTCTGGTATGTAGAGTGAGGTGGTCAGAGGAGACCAGGGAGCCATGGCTTAGACCCAGTGACAACTCCTTTGATCTGTCAGCCTCCCCCTATCTACACTTTCTTCCATCTTTTCTTTGCCACAGTTGCCCATTTTGTTGTAAATCTCCATTTGGGTTTGATTTTGGTTTTGTTTTTGTACTTGAGGGCTTGAGGGTTACATCAAGTGGTGCTCAGGAGTTTCCCAGTTTGAAAGTCCTGATAGTACTTAGAAGAGCATACAAGATGGGGGATGGAAGCCAAGCATATTGCACACTGGGTTCAGCTCTTTATGCTTTTCCCCCAGCCTTCTGTCTAGTCATATTCTCTGGGGCTTTACTAAGAGCTCAGATGCTAAAAGGTGGGGTGGTACTTCATGCTGCTCATTGTCATAAAGTGTGAGAGAGAAAATCAAAGATGGAGGTAATGAGAATGTATGTATGTCGATCCATTTTCAGCAGTGGCTGTGTCTGCCGATGTGAAGAGACTCCAATACTGATCAGAACCTTTTATTATTTAATGTCTTAACCCAGAGACTCTCTACAAAAGCAGCCAATGAAAAAAAGACAAGATTTGTTTTTTAATTCTAAAAAGAAAACACAAGGGCTTCCTTGTTTGTGAGTCCAGTGAGCTTTATGAAACTGAGAATGGGACAACCACCCTCATTTCTTGAGTCTCATTCTTGTGACTTTCAAGCTCTACTTCATTTGAATCCACTAACCTCTGAAACCCCACCATTGAAAAGACCAAATGCTATATTTAAGTTTCCAACAGAAGTGGGGGATAGCATAAAGAGTTAGCAGTTAATATAAAGATCTCAAGCTCTTTTCTCTTTGGGAGAAGCAAAGTTCCCCTGAGTGCTCCCGAGGTACTCATGGGCACCACAGTTGAATACATGGGCTTGGAAAGATTAAAATTCTGGTTGTACACTCACCAGGCAACCTGAGCAACTCGTGATAGTTTCAGCGCTTAGATCTTTCCTTACAGAATGATTCTAAGAATAGTCCAAACTTCAGCTCTGGGCTTGGGGTACTTAGATGGAACACTTATGCAGAGATCTCTTATCAGGACAGTAGCCAGAGTATAGATTAATACATCAGGCCCTGCTCTGAGACTGGATTTGGACTCAACGATTGACCAACTGTACCCATTCACAGAGTCAATCTCAGGTTATTGGGTTCAAATTTAAACTCTCTTCTAGGTCCATATTATCCTTCTTTGGAAGCTGTGTGCTTCTTTGGTGCTGCTTTCAGCCCCATGTCTGTTTACTCCTAGAGTCTGTCTCAGTATTAGCATTGTGAGGCTTGAATCTACACCAAGTTCACAGTCCTTGCTCTTAACTGGGGGATATTTTGTTGTTGTTGTTGTTGTTTAGGGGCCACATCTAGTAGTAGTCAGGATACCATATGCAGTGCTGGGATTCAAACCAACCTCCATACCTTAATCTTTGAGCTAGCTTTTGGAACCCAGGAGAAGATTTTGATTGTCACAGCTAGAAAACTGTTATGGGTATCCAGTGGATAAGGCAGAGGCCAGAGCTGCTCCAGGGCCTACAATTCTTAGGACAGCCTTGCCCCCACAGAACTCTAACGCCCATAGTGCTGGGAAAAGGTGTCTGGCTAGCTATGCCCTCTCCCTGCCCACCAGACATTACCTCTTCCTGTCCCTCCACTGTGGAGTGACCTCTCAATGCACATTCCAGATATTATATTTTTCCTTGTAGGGGGTTCACTTCAACCACTTCTCTTGATGAAAACTCAGTTTAGTGCTTAGTCCCAGGATAGTAGGACTGTGAACCCCTTTGATCCATAAGACTAGATGTCTGTCAACAGGGTAGACTAGCCTGGAGTATTCCTCCTGGGAGGGGAGAGTATAGGGAGTACTGACTAAGTTGTCACCAAGTTGTATTGATTGTTCAGGGTCATTAATTGCTATTATTATCATGCTCTTTCACTTCTTCCATTCTTAGATAAAATGGAGCTATAGATCCTCCAAATGTAAATAACTAGAATCTCATTCTGAGCTCCTGGGGAGGCCGCCCTAAGGAATGACTCCTGATTATTTTCTATTTGTCATCAAACAGGAAGAGAGGACACCCCCTCTTCCCTTATATCCCCACCCCATTCTCATGTGGTTCTCATGTCTTCTGGAAAAATTAGCCACAGTTTTCATAAAATTGTGTGCTGGCCTATTTTCTCTCTGACCATGACAAGTTTACCATGACAAGTTCACTGGTTTACCTATCATCTAGTTATTTTTTAATCTACTAAATGCCTATACAGCACCTATCAATGACTCAATGTTCACCTATCTACCCAAACAACTGTTTGCTGTCACCTCTGTTCTCTCTGGCATCGTCATTATGGTTTGTCTACAATATCTTCAATCTTTGTTTATTGGATTTGAGATGTGGCTCCTCATAGAGTGTCTCTCCTGGAAAAATTAGCTCCTATTCTCGAACAGAATGCAAAAGATACTGATCCCTGTATAAAGAGTCTATGTCCTTATTATTGCCCAAGACACAACTGTGAGCTTTCACAGTGGAATATCCACCTCAGTCAATCATTAGGGTGAAGGGGACTACTTCATGTTCTGAGTAAGTCAGCTCCTTCTTGAATGAGGCCCAAGACTTTCCAAGCAGACCAAGAGTCAAGTAGGGTCATAGCACTGGGAAAAGGATGTGTGTGTGAGGGCCGGACAGGGCAGGCAAACCTTGGGAAGGATGGGTGCTTAGTGCACCAGCATTTCGCTTATATCCTAGCAACCAAAAGAAATCTGAGAAGAAATTGGAAAATGTCAAAACTAAGCTTTCTTGTGAATCACCCACAACCTTGAGGCCCATGGCAGAGGTCTGGGATGGGCTATAGCTCACTCAGGTGTACTTTATAAAAATTAGGAAAAAAGCACTTGCTAAGAGTTAGGAAAGGTTAAGATAGGTGGTGATGCAGGCAAGGTAATATAAGCAAGGTGCTGATATAAGCTCTGCAAGGTCCCTGGCTCCATGGCCACTGGAAGTCCTCTGAGTGCAACTCCATCATCTCTTACACTGGACCACCAGCACAGCAGGAACCCAGAGTGTGTCCACTGTGCCAGCCACTTGCCAGCAGAGTTTTCACGAGTTTTCTTTTGTGGTGCTTATGCCTGAGGAAATGAAGAAAAGAAGGGACTGCACAGTGAGGCAGTCCTGAATTGGACAAGGGAGGAGCACTGATGTCTTAACTTAGTTTCCCAGGAAGATGCAGAGTGGAGAGCCTTAAGGAGGTTCTGTTTCCATGAGGGAAGCTCAGGAACCAATAATCCAAGGAAAAGTCAACCTCCTCTAAGAGGCAGATTTGAGGAAGAAGGAATAATAAGAATTAAGTAAATTAGCAAGGTGCATGGGGAGAAGAATGAAGAAGAGGAGGAGGAAGAGAAAGAGAAGAATAAAAATGAGAAAGAGAAGTAGAAAGAGGAGGAGGGAGAAGGTGATGAAGAGGAGAAAAAGAAAAGGAAGATGATGATGAAGATGATGAAGAAGGCAGAAGAGAAGAAGGAAGAAGAAAAAGAAGAAGGAAGAAGAAAGAAAGAAAGAAAGAAAGAAAGAAAGAAAGAAAGAAAGAAAGAAAGAAAGAAAGAAAGAAAGAAAGAAAGAAAGAAAGAGAAGAAAGAAAAAGAGAAAGGAAAGAAAGAAAGAAAGAAAGAAAGAAAGAAGGAAGGAAGGAAGGAGGGAAGGAAGGAGGGAAGGAAGGAAGGAAGAAGAACAAGAACAAGAACAAGAATAAGAACAAGAACAAGAAGAACAACAAGAAGAAGAACAAGAACAAGAAGAAGAAGAAGAAGAACAAGAAGAAGAAGAAGAAGAAGAAGAAGAAGAAGAAGAACAACAACAACAACAACAACAACAACAACAACAACAACAACAACAGGGCCCGGGAGATAGCATGGAGGTAAGGTGTTTGCCTTTCATGCAAAAGGTCATTGGTTTGAATCCCGGTGCCCCATATGCTCCCCCGTGCCTGCCAGGAGCAATTTCTGAGCATGGAACCAGGAGTAACCCCTGAGCACTGCCGGGTGTGACCCAAAAACCAAAATAAATAAATAAATAAAAAAGAACAAGAAGAAGAAGAGCATAGTTAAGTGGGGTTACAACACTCAATTATCAAGTGGTTCTTTATTTTAATGACAACTAGATCACCTCCAAATGGGACTTAAAGGGGCTGAAGAGATAGCAAAGTGGGTAAGGCTCTTACTTTGCACACTGCTAGCCCTGGTTCAATCCCCAACACTGCATCTGATCCCTTGAGCAAGAGTGATTCCAGAATCACCAAGAGTGATTCCACAGCAGAGTCGAGAGTAATCTCTGAACATTTCCAAGAGTACCCACCAAAAACAAACAAAAAATACAGGGGTTTAAATCATAAATAACTTAGTGGTAATTTTATTTTATTTTTCTAAGGAGATATACAACCAATTGATGCCATTTTGACTTCAAATACACAATCTTAAGTCAAGAAGGATGGTATTATAGAAATTGTCCATTTCTAATGAACTGGCAGCTTTCTCCTAGTGGTTAGGGGCCACCCTGGCTGGCCTGGTAAGGGCAGCGGTCCATCAGCACACATGGGCAGGCACGTACTACATGAAGGCATCAGCTCTGCCCAAAATCTGTGAAGACAGGCTGGGAGTGACGCAAGCATGAGCCCCAAAGCACCTTCAGCGGTCCAAGTCTGGCTTCGCAGAGAGTCTGCAAGTTCCCAGGAGACCATTGGCCAAGGTCTTGCAGGGTGTTGCAGGACTCAGCTTGCATCAAAAAAACTTTTTTTTTGTTTTGGCTTTATTAATTCTGTGTTTTTGATGACAAAAGATTTGGAAAACACAAGAAATAACTTTGAGAAAAGAAATGCAACTGTACCTCTAGCCTGTCCTGCAGAGATGACCTGGTGGGTTTTTATCGTATGGCTGTGCTGTGGTTAGGGCCGTGAATCTGAGTCTGGCCGTAGGCATGGTTTACACACTGGGTGGGGGTCAAGGTGCACAGCCTGTTTTGTAATGTGCGCTAAGTGCCTTTCTGGCATATTATTTTTCTCTCTGTCCTTCAGTTCCCCCAGATGCACATGACTGCCCCATGATAGAGTTACCCCATATCTTGCTGCCCAGGGGCTTAGCTTCAGGTGGAGTCATACGTATGAACCACACACAATCTCTCTTTTTTTTAAAATAGGATTTGATTTATTAGGGGTATTTTTTTTTTTTTTTTTGGTTTTTGGGCCACACCCGGTGACACTCAGGGGTTACTCCTGGCTATGTGCTCAGAAGTCGCTCCTGGCTTGGGGGACCATATGAGATGCCAGGGAATCGAACCTTGATCTGTCCTAGGCTAGCATGGACAAGGCAGATAGACGCCTTACCATTGTGTCACTGCTCCAGCCCCTTTTAGGGGTATTTTCATCAACCTTGAAATCAAGCAAATTACAGAAAAAGAAAACAAAATAATTGCTTTTCTGAACCACTTCATAGCTTTCTCTTTCATATATTAGTTATTATATATCTTTGTTCTTTATGAATTTATTATTGTGAAATAATATTAATACTTATAATGAGATCCCATAGTGGCACATTATTATACTACCATCATCATTTGTATTACTGTATGGTACACACATGCATTCTTATTTTTGTTTAGGGCTAGATTGTACATTGGGTGATTGTAACCTATTCTTTTTTTTTTTTTTTTGGTTTTTGGGCCACACCTGGTGATGCTCAGGGGTTACTCCTGGCTATTCACTCAGAAGTCGCTCCTGGCAGGCATGGGGGACCATATGGGGAACTGGGGGATTGAACCGCCGTCCATCCTAGGTTAGCGCAGGCAAGGCAGGCACCTTACCTCCAGCGCCACCACCCGGCCCCGATTGCAACCTATTCAATCTTAAGTTTCTATTTAATAAATATCTTTATTTAAGCACCATTACTACAAACATGACTGTAGTTGGGTTCAGTTATAAAAGTATACCACTCTTCACCAGTGCAACAGTCCCACCACCAATGCCCCCCATAGCCCCCCTCCCCTATCCCCTGCCTGTATTCAGGACAGACATTCTACTCCTTTTACTTATTAACATTGTCATGATAGCTGTTAGTGTAGTCATTTCTCTAATTACACTCACCACTCTTTGTGATGAGCTTCATAT
>PVKC010040588.1:0-12313 GCA_004027635.1 Crocidura indochinensis | reverse complement strand
GATAAAAAACAAACAAACAAACAAAAAATCCAGTTATCTATCCAGAGAGAATGCAGTGTCTTTGGCGATATATCATCTTTGGGGAGCACAGTGTAAAAAAGGGGTATTTAATTCCTAAATCTGTGAATAAAAAGTGAAGAGAAAGTGCTCCCTTTGTGATGTCCCAAATATCTATTTATTTGTATACTTCCTGGTTGCATATGAAAAAAGGGAAGGCAGATTTTATTCCATCACACAACTCGGAACCAACAAGCTGCAAATATAAACTAGAGAAAGCAAGTTGTTGAATATAAAATGGAGAAAAGTAGCTGGAAAAATATCCTGCCCTGTGAGTTTGTGGCAACTTGGACCAGCCCTAAACTTTGTTGCCTCATGCCAGTAAGCAAAGGGCCTGAAGGTTGTTACTCAACCTTCAGTACTCAACCCACTCCCTTCTACCACGCCCTCCCCAAGATGCTCCTTTCCCCAAGAGAAGGGCTGGGAGCTTAGTTGTTGGCAGAAGTGACCTGAACTCCAGGCTGGTAGCTTGCCAAGCACTGTGGCCCCAACTCTCCCCAAAACTCCAAGGATGCTTTTTCTGGCCCCAAGCCAATGGGAGAAAGAAAGGGAAGTATCTAGTGTTTGTGCTCATCACCAAATTCAGAGAAGAAAAAAAATTCTCCCTGGCTTGCACTTTTCAGGCAGTTTAACTTTTTATTGTTGAGCATGAACAATGAAACAGAGCCATTTCCTGTTTCTAGGCCCCAACCCCCTACTGGAGAGGAATTTAGGTTTAAATGGCTGGAGAGGAACATTTACATTCTATAAATTAGTTTCACTAAAGATGCTTAAGCATTTATGCAAACATGCCCATTTTATATTCCGCTTTATAAAAATCTTAAAGGGGTAAAAAATCCCCAACTGCCATGTGAAGCTAAACTGGCAGAGAGAGTCATCAGCTCTGTGCAAATATGCCAACAGCTTTACAAACGAGGACTATGGAATCCAGATTAAGAGCCTGCAGATCATTTATCAGTGACAAAACAATGATGCTCAGCCTCTGTACCCCAGTCCATAGAGACTCACAGACTAAGTCCTGTTTCTCAGAAAAGGGTGTAATTCATTCATACCCCATTAAGGCTGTCAGCTGACAGCAGGGATTCTCACTGTGTTCTCTTTGGGGTGCCCAACATAGATGTTATGATATACAGCAAAGATTTCAGTTTCAGGACAGACCTGGATTTAAATCTTGCTTTCATGAAAGATCCTAGGTCCTAAGGCCAACAATGACAAGATAATAAATGAATAAATGAGTGAATGAATGAATAGATCAACCCCGATTCACCTTCCATCTGTCTATGGACAGTATGCTTATTACAGAGACTTAGTTTCTCCCTCTGAAAGTTGGGGACAATAATGACCAAATAATAATTCAATATAGGTAATTCTCTTGGTATTTTCACTTCTGGACAAACAGAATAGACACAAGAAATTTATGAAACAGTTCTATTACATATATAGTTGACAGCAAAGGGAAATTATAGGAATAATGTTGACTTAAGAATCATATTAATTCTGGCAGTCTCTGACTGTGGGACAGGACCTGTTTCTTAGTCCTTCATTCGACATCAGATACTAGGACCCTACAAAGAGGGAATTAGAGCTGACATAAAATTTGCCTTTATTAACACTTATTAAAATACAGTATTTCCATGGAGAGATATAACAATTATTTCAAATGACCCTTGTTGATCTAAGTTTTGATAATTCCATTTACTTTTTGTGTTGTAATAAGCAACCTGAAGTAAATTTGTTTGTACCTGAAAGGGAGAGTAGGCTACAGCAGTGGGTGGGAGATTAGAGACACTGATACAATGAAGGTCACATTGGTGGTGGGATTGGTGTTTGAACATTTAACACCTGAAATGAATATCAAGAAGAACTTGGTTAGTTACAGTGTTAAAATAAAAAATTAGAAAACATGAAATTCATTTATTTTGGTCTCTGCTCCCACCAACCTCTCCATAACAATAAAAACAGTTTACATCAAAAGCAAAAACAAAGTACATTGTGTTTCTAGTTTCTTAAGCTGATTTTCTGTCCATCAAAATTAGTTGGTCACACCAATGAACAAATATCATCTCTGAAGTGAATCCCTATGCAGCCCTTTAAGATTAAACTTTCCAAGGACAAATGGCATATTTAATAACCATCACTGCCAACAGCATGCTATCACTATTTGCACAGCTATACCTTTGATATGACACATTTGTTTTTGTTGCATTTCATTACGTTCTCAATGGACAATGGCTTCAGAGACTCGTTCTCAGTTCCAGTGCTTGCTTTGTAATGTGCTAGACCAGCACTTTCCAGCACAAATTTCAGGGACGATGTAAATCTCCATCTGTATTATCTAGAATGGCAGTGACTAGCTAGCCACACACATCAGTATCACTCACTTATGTAATGGGTCCCATCAAGGAACTGAATTTTAAATTGCATTTAATTGGAAGTAATTTACATTTTAATTGTCACAGGGGGCCAGCTGATATTATGTTGAATAGAAAAGAGGTGGACACTAAGCCATGTAAGAACTAGGCTAGACTCGTGCTGTCAATGTAGAAATAGTGAGTTGCACATGTAATTTAGTTTCTTCTAGTAACACACAATAAAAAGGGAAAAGAGAAGATGAGTTGATTTTAATAATATATTTTATCATTATGAACTACTCAAAATATAATTTCTCTATAAAATAGAATTTATCATCATCATATAAAATATCAATGAAATGTTTTACATTCTCTCTTTTTTTATACCAACTCCTCAAAATTAGGAGTGCATTCTATAATTACAGCACATTTACATCTAGCTACATCTCAAATACTCAATGTATTTGAGTATTTGCCATGTATGGACAGCACAATGGCAGTGCGATATTAGCCATTCTGGAGATAACTTTTCCATCTGCAACATGGGCATGTTTATATCATCTATCACCAAAAAGTTTGTGTGTTTACCTAGCAATCCTGAAATATTTTTAGGGCACAAAATGGTAAATATAGCTATACTGCTGTATTTATTTTCACCCAAAAATACATAGCTAAGCAAAATATTTGTTTTTTCCCTTCCTTCCTAAAGATGCTTCTGATACTTTTACTTTGAATTAAATGAACGAATTAATGTCAGCAACATGTCAATATTTTCTGCTAATTATACAAAAACAGCTCTACAATATGAAGAAATGCAATGTGATTGCATTGTATCAAACAATTTTTAAGCTTAGTGCCTAGTAATTTCCATACCAATAATTTCCATTAGCGTAATGGGACACAATAGAAGCTACTCCTGGAATAAAAATGCATAATGAAAAAAAAGCAATCATAGAGAATCATTTGGCAGCAGAATTGGATAACCAATAAGCCAATGACCTGATCAATGTGTACTAGATACATTAAGTGGAGAAGATGGTCCTAAAGTGTCCATTAGCAGAAATTGTAACAAATAAATTATATAAAAATAATCAATAGAGTTAACTGACAATGTAACATATAACAGTGAATTCGGAAGTAATTTCAAAGATTTGTATTGCTCACACTTGAATGCCTTTTCAAGTTTACATTGCAAGCTACACCTCCTCCCTCATCTTAAGCCCCCTTTTTAATGCCTTTTCTAAATTAGCTTGTTGTTTCATCCTTCCCATGTAGTAATGAAAAATGGATAAAGGCAATCATATGGGTTTTCTGTCTCCCCTGAATACACCTTGCTGAAACATGCTCAATATTTGTTAATGGCTTTGGAGACAAAGGCTCTGACAGTACAGCTTTGCCTTTTCAGAGACAAAGAGAGGATTTGAGAGAGAGATATCAAGGAGCCTGGACGGAAGAGCCCGGTTGTAAAAACTGAATGGATGCCTTTGAAAGAAGAAGGCTTTTTTTTGTAATAATTGTCTAGAAGGATATCAGCTTGGCTCTTGATTGGAAAGAGGAAAGCAAAGTACAATTCCTGTGACCTTGTATTCTGCCAGACTAATCAAAATTGTTCTTTCACTTTACAACGGTCTATGTAGCTTGGTTTCCAATAAGCATTTACACACTCTGAAGTCAGGTACTGGAAGAAGGAAGTGTGTTACTATTGTGTTATTTACTGCTATTAAATTTTCATTTGCTTCTTTGGCAGAAACAAGATTTTGCTTTGCTTAGAAAGGAAGCAGGAGTGGGCTATGAGCCATACTCACTTGGAAAGGATTTGCCTGAACATCTAGGAGTTTAATCCCAAGAGAGCAGCAGCAGGGAACCTATGAGCCCTTTCAGTTTTCTCTCTTCACTCCTTTTGGGTGGATGGACAGCAAGAGAGGGCTATTGTGTACTGACTGCATGTACCAGGCACTGTGCTAAGTACAGCTAGGTAATATGTAATTCCATTCTTTTATTAATTTCTAATAAGGAAATTCTAATCATTGTAAAAGTTATTATTTTGAACACAGGGAAGAAAAAATATCACAGGTCTCTGATTCCTGATCTCAAGATTCCTGGTAAAAATGGTTGCATTGATATTCTTTTTTTGGGAGGAGGCACACCCAGTGACAGTCAGGGGTTACTTACTCCTGGTTATGCACTCAGAAATTGCTCCTGGTTTGGGGGACCATATGAGATGCTAGGGGATCAAACCTTGGTTAGTCCTAGGTTAGCTTGTACAAGCAAACGCACTACCGCTTGTACTACTGCTCCAGCCCTGCATTGATATCTTTATTTGTGATAAGGAAGTTCATCTAGGGGTGATAAGGTGAGGCAGTTATGAAACTTAGGAGTGTTGCTGGGTGCCAGGATTAAGTCACTTAAGGAAGGGATGATAGAAATGTGGTCTTTTAGGGGCCGGAGAGATAGCATGGAGGTAGGGCATTTGCCTTGCATGCAGAAGGATGGTGGTTCAAATTTTGGCATTCCATATGGCCCCTGAGCCTGCCAGGAGCAATTTCTGAGTGTAGAGTCAGGAGTAAACCCTGAATACTGCCAGGTGTAACCCAAAAAACAAAAATAAATAAATAAAATAATGCGATCCTATAGAAGCAGTAAATAGTGCTAGGTGTTAAATTACACCAAAATTACTTCTTTATCAGTTATTTTTGAATTTTTTTTATCACTGTGAGATAGAAAATTAAAAACTTGTTGAGGTTAAATTTCGTAGAATATTTCAACACCCTTCCCTTCACCAGCATCCATTTCCTGCCACTCAAGACTGTTGGGGACAGTCCTCAAAACTTAAGTTGTGTTCATCACACCTGGAGGATTCTTTCCACCTGATGCATGCATTTTTATCCCCCACCCCCAGACACACACACACACACACATACACACACACACACACATACATTACATCCCAAAATCTGAGCAGAACTGTGAAAGTGATAGATTTCTTCTCATGATTTAGCTATATGGCTAGTCATTTAGATCACAAAGGTGAAAGGATTTTTCTTGTATCTTCAAAATGAATCTTTAAGGCCAAAAACATAACAAAGGAAATTATCCTGGAGTGGGGCAGTCCTAATGAAATGAAAAGAGAACAGACCGGAAGGATGGGAGGTTCCTTTGGGAGGGAAACAAGTTGCCAAGCAGTTGAGTGAATTGCACAGCCGGCAGGAACAGGTGGCCTCAACAGCTGTGAGCTGTCAGCCAGCAAATCAGAGACTGGGATCAGAGCTGGCAGGGCACTTGCCTTGCATGGGGCTGACCCAGGTTTCATCCCTGGCAACACACATGATCCCTCAGCATTGCCAGGAGTGATCACTGAATGCAGAGTAAGCCTTGAGTACCTCCAGCTGTGACCCCCCCCCCAAAAAAAAACAACAACAAAATAAATCAGGGACCTCAGTCTTTACTCTGAAGAATGAACCCTGCTAGAGAGCTTGGAAGAGGAACAGACTCAGAAGAGACTGGGCTAGTCCCTTGCTTCAGCCTGCTCAAAACCATGGACCACAAGCTTAGCTAAACTGTGCTGGATTCCTGACCCATAGAAAACTGCAAGATAATAAATGTTTATTAGAAGGAAGGTGAAATTTGTGGTCGTTTCATGCACATGTCTGGGGAAAAGAATTATTTACATTGCTGTCCGTTAGCTACAACTTACAACATTGTCATACAGCCCAAGGCAGTGAGTAGTGCAGAGACCCCACAGAATCAAATCACCTGCAAGATAACACCTAGCTTTTTTATTGAATGTGCACAGTAATCCACTTTTGGCCCCTACCATGAGAAATGTTACATTTGGTACAGTGTCTGTTTCACAGACAATATTGCTTGATTTTATTTTTCAATTGAAGAAAACTTTCCCTCCTCCCTTCCTGGATGGGGTTAGATAATACTTTATTATTTTTTTTTCCTGGACACGTGAGAGGAGAAAATGACTAGCCATTGGGAGAAACAGCAAACCTAAGAAGATTGCAAATAACATATATAGGTCTGAGCTCCAGCACCTCCAGTCATTGCAAGAGAATTGCAGTTAAGTACCTGGATTGGGAGCTTGATGCTCCATGGCAGGGAAAATTAAGGCTAATTTTATTTAATCATTCATTTCATCAATAATCAAATAATCACCAATAAACAAGTCCAGGGTTCACTCGGATCTAGATAAGAGACACAATGGTGAAGGAACTTGGTGTCGGGCCTAAACTCAGAGAATTGAAATTTGAAAGGGTTAAAAGAATCTAGAGTTCATGATCTCCACTGACACTCAACTGTTGTGTTCAACCATGGAGAAACTTCTGAGGTTAAGTGAATGGGACCACAGAGGCTGAAGAGGCTGAACACACTTCTGTGGAAAGTTTCAGAGACAAACCATGGTTAATCATCCCATTCAGCTAAAGATGCAGAGAATGAGGGTGATGATGCCTAGTGCTAGCCTCATATAAGAAGACCAGATGTTCAGACCCTTTAAAGAACTGGTTGTAAAACTTTGAGATAGCTGTAGAACATATTTGGAACCACCCTGACACAGGGTCAGTTCAACTTGGCCACATGAAAGTTGCCCTATCCCTGTTAAATAACTATAGAAAATACCATATTTATTATGCTATTGCCATTTTATTTCCATGGTTAATAATAATGGTAGTGAATACATACACTTTTTTGCCTGCTGATACAAAGGGAACGTTATGTGGTGATGGGTATCTAATTAGGATGAGCCACCAGCAAGTCAAGTGTACCCCCACCAAAATTGTACTATCTTTCTGACCCACAAATTCTTATTTTGATTGATCATTTACTTTATTAATATAATTGTTGTTGTTGCTGCTATTTTTTCTTTTCTTTTCTTTCTTTTTTTTTTATTTTTTTTTTTATTTTTGGGCCACACTCGGTGATGCTCAGGGAATACTCCTGGCTATGCTCTCTGACTCTCCTGGCTTGAGGGACAATATGGGACGCTGGTGCCCGAACAGCGGTCTGTCCTAGGCTAGCGTGTGCAAGGCAGACACTTTACCCCTTGCGCCACCGCTCTGACCCCTGTACTTATTATTATTATTATTACTATCATTATTATTTGGTTTTGGGGCTACACCCACCTGCGCTCAGGGGTTACTCCTGACTCTGTGCTCAGAACTCATTCCTGGCAGGCTCGGGGGACCATATGGGATGCTGGGGATCAAACCTGGGTCCGTCCTGGGTCGGCTGCATGTAAGGCAAATGCCCTACTGATGTGCTGTCAGTCCGACCCTGATTGTTTTGTTTTGTTTTGTTTTGGGGTCACACCTGGCACTGCTCAGGGGTTACTCCTAGCTCTGTGCTCAGAAATTACTCCTGGCAGGCACGGAGGACCATATGGGATGCTGGGATTCGAACCACTGTCAGTCCTGGATTGGCTGAGTGCAAGGCAAACGCCTTACCCCTGTACTATTTCTCAGGCCCGTGATTAATCATTTTTAAAAGCACTTTCCAGATAGTAACTTTATCGTTCACAATAATCCAAAGAGCTACTAGTTTATTCTCCTATTACTGTTGGGAAAACGGAGAGGAGAAAGGTTAAATGACTCTCCCCAAATCCCACAGCTCAAGAGTGTGAGGGCTGGGAGGCACCCCCCAGGTGACCTGGCATGGGTGCCCTAGTTCTTTACTCTCAGGAGGAGCCTCTTCTTTGGACTCAGGGACCTTTTGTGCATGGGGCATGTCTGGATAGCACTGAGAGATGCTCTGTCTAATATCTCCTTTTCTTAGCCCAAAACTTCAGTGATCTCCGCCAGCTTCAGCTGTGCCATAGGAAAGAGATTAAGGGATTTTAGCATTTTCCTCTACTCACACGGAGCTGGGGGATGGGGGAAAGCAGTATGTTGAAAATGACTTAACCATCTTTGCAAAGTTAAAAAAAAAAAGGCCTCTGCTCAACACTTGAGCCTCTTTTCTGCTTTTCTTTTTTAAAGGAACACATTTGCTCTTCTGGGGTTTCTGTCTTAGAAATAACTACTTCTCTCTCCACACACCCCCTTAGGATTCTAGGGGGACACAAACTCTGCAAGGGGCACATCCCCCCAAACAGCTGCCCACAAACAATAAGACTGGCTGAGGGTTTCAAATTTCCTGTTTACAACCGCTGTCCAATGAGGATCTCTCCGGGAGAAATGTAAGGCTGGCAACACTTTAACAAAGGTTTGGTTATTTGACAGCGTTGAACAATGGTTGCTCTGACCACTTTTGACTCATTCCATCTCGGGTTTCCATGGAGCATCATAAAAGGATCTATGTGTGTGTCAAGTGTGGAGGGTGAGAGTGGCCCAAGGCGAACAGAGGAGGAGCAGCCACAGGGCGAGGCTCCCTTGGGCAGAAAATCTGCCCACCTGTGCTCTTGGTGGGCAACTCTGCGGGGGGCCAACCCCCGCCTGACTTGACCTCACAGCCTGTGTGGGTAAGGGCTCAGACGCATATTGTTGCATTCCATCCATCTCAAGGGATCTCTGCTCCTGAATGCTGCTCCTTTTCAGACTTGGGGCCTCCATTTTTCTCCTTTGTTCCTTTTGGTCTCAGCTAGTTGGACATCTGGGAAGACAGTTTTGAAAAAAGAATTTTCTGACTGAAACTTGGGAATACTATGGCAGGTTTCCCTGGCTTTTAGGCAGTCCAGGAATCCATTTCTGTTGCCTTTTTATTTTTTTTCCCCCTGCTTATGGCTTTTAGTCTACTAGTTGTTTTGTGCTTGGGGGCTACTCCTGGCTTTATGATTAGGGCCTACTCCTGGCTTTGTAATCAAGGCTCACTCCTGGCCGTGCTCAAGGGGCTATATACAGCGCCAAGTTTAGGACTGGGGTATCCTGGGTGTAGAACATGAGTTGTAGCTCCTGTGTGATCCCTCTGGCTTCCATTCTACCACTTCGGATAATTCCTCCACTCCCTCCCCATTTTAAGTGACTTGATTCCTGGCTCAGAAGTAGAGCATATCATGAAACCTTAAACCAATCCATGTGCTATATTCCTCCAACCTTTAATGATTTGTCCATTGAAAATCGTGTGACTTCATTAGAGTCAATTAGAAACGCAACATTTTTCAGGGAAATTTTTGAAACAGAAGGAGATGTTCAGACATCTTTGCTGGAAATGCAAGGTTGGTATAAGGTTGGTGTCTTAACTGTCTTGCAGCCAATAGGGAGCATAATCTAAGAACATGGTCAAGCTCGGAGGACAAATGAGATGTTGGATCTGTATAGTTTTGGGTTTGGTTTTTAGTTATCACATTGCATTGATTTTGCTATTTCCCACTTTCCAGTGTTTTTTTTTTTTTAATTTATTGATTAAAACAATTGAAGTAGCATGCATGGTAACTTGGGCTTCAGCTATGCATCATAGAAAATCAATAGGGAGAGACTGGATTTTGAGGATGGGTTTGATCCCATGAATTGATCCACATCTGAAGCTCATCATGCTTCTGGATGCCCAGATAAGTGATTTAGTAAATTCTCTTTGAGCTTGTACTATCTTCGCTTGCATTTTCTGTTTCCTGCCATGAAAAAGTTGTCTCTTTTTCACTAGGGAAAGCTGAGGGAAATTCCCAGAGGAAACTTCTTGAGGAAGGTTAATTCACAGCCCTCCAGGCAAGAAGAATCTTGCCTGAGGGTTATTTTGTCCCTTCCAGTTTATCATGAGAAGACAGAACTGCAAAGTATGCTTTTAGAGCCATTAGTCTCTCCATCCACTTCCATCTAAATCAGACCTATTTTTTAATGTGGAAAAGGGAAGAATCTCGTCAGTTTATTATTCGAGTGATGAGTGGGTCTTATGGATGGGCACAGTAGGAAAGTCATCCAGGTAGCCTGCTTGTTTCAGGCTACCTCTAAGTCTGTCTCAGTGACATCATCTTTCTAACTAAAGAATGATCATATGAGGGACCAGAGCAGTGGCACAAGTGATAGGGTGTCTGCCTTGCATGTGCTAGCCTAGGACGGACCGTGGTTAGATCCCCGGCGTCCCATAAGGTCCGCCAAGCTCGGAGCAATTTCTGAGCTCATAGCCAGGAGTAACCACTGAGTGTCACCGGTTTGGCCCCAAAAAAACAAAAAACAAAAAAAGGAATGATCACATGGCCAGAGGATTCAGAAACAACTGAATAAAGTAAGAAGAGGTAAATAGTAAACAGAGAGGGTAGGGATGAGGGCCTCAGGTGCATTGGTAGTGTAGAGAAGTGATATAACTGTATATTCAAACTGCAAGGTCAGTAACAATGAAAACAGAGATCCAAATAACAACCAAACTTAAAAAATGAGCCTGTCAAAGAGGTAGGCATGGTGGTCGGGATTGGGTGGGAGAGAATCTGGAGACTCTGGGGAGGCAAATTGACACTGGTGGTAGGATGGGTGCTGGGAATAAAGTACACCTAAAAGCTAACTATGAATAACTTAGTAAGTCACAGTGTCTTGATAAAAAAAAATTAAAGTTAATAAAAATACCCAATACCCTCATTAGGCACTAAAAGAACTCTTCATCCCTAAATTATGAGGCAAAATCAAGTAAAGCTGAACCTCCAACTCTTCTTCTCCTTGTTAATTATAACTGGTTAATGTGCATGGTACCACCTTAAGTAAGGTTTTTGTGGGTAAAGTTTTTTTTCATTAAACTGTTGATGGGACAGTAAGAATCTCAGCCATCATTGAACTGAATGATACAATTGATTTCAAGACCTGGTCTCTAAAATTTCAGATTTTTTAGAAATTTACAGTTGGTTTTTGAGTCCCACCCAGCAGCACTCAGGGGTTACTCCTGGATCTATGCTCAGAAATGACTCCTGCAGGCTTGGAGAACCTATGGGATGCCGGGATTCGAACCACCGACCTTCTGCATGAAGGGCAAATGCCTCACCTCCATGTTATCTCTCTGGCCCAAAACTTACAGATGATATTAAGTAAGAACTTGCTGCATGGGATTAGGGTTTGTTTCTTTTGGTTTGATTTTCACTATTTTTTGGGGGAAGGGGCACATCAGATGGCATTCAGATGTTACTCCTGGATCTGCACTCAGAAATCGCTCCTGGCAGACTCGGGGACGATATGGGATGCTGGGTATCAAAACCAGGTCTGTCCTGGGTCAGACCTGTACTATTGTACTGGTTTTATTGTACTATTGTACCATTGTACTATTGCTCTGGCTCCTGATTTTCATTTTGAATGTTCAACATATAAGTCAGGAAGAGAGGAAAGCATTTTGCTATCTTTGCTCCAAATGTATGTATAGTGGCTAATGAAGTAAGTCTTGTATTAATGAACAGCTCTTTTAAAAAATTCAGGCCTTTATTTGTTTTTGGATGATTTCAGTCTTTTTGCCTTTCACTAAAAAGAAGAAAAAGAAAGATGGTTAAAAAGGGGGAAAGACTAGAATATTTTATAGAGTAAATTATAGAGATCGTATTTTTTATTTGACAAATTTATAAATCAAGCATTAACTGTCAAATAGAAATGAGCTCTGAAAAACTGTACAAAGAAATATAATTTTATAGACCAAAGTGAGCAATTTGCTGATATGGTTGAAGCAGGGTACTATCCTTTTGTGCAGTGAAAGGAAGACTTGGAGTCGGGTCAAGTGTGCTGACTGGTAGTTTTTGATTAGTTGACCTAGACCTGACTTTTCTGGAATAGTAGCATAGAGACTTAGTTGAATTTTGGTTTGCTGACATGGACTTGGCATAAGTGACTCCACCTTGGGCACAATCTCATTGCCTTAACATCTGCTGGGTTGAATCAGTAACTTGGAACCTCTTCTAGGTAGGAGGGTAAATGTGTTCAAGGAGAAAAATATATGAAGGTGGAAAGAGTAGAGAGAATATTCTATGGATTCCCTGCCATGTACTTTCTCAACTGTGATTGAAA
>PVKC010040587.1:0-12316 GCA_004027635.1 Crocidura indochinensis | reverse complement strand
CTGTACATCTTATGGGAATCACATCATCGTCATTGTCCATCCTGGGTTGGCTGCTGAGTGCAGTCCTGCAGTTGTGGTACATTAAATCAGAACTTCATATACATTTTCCACTAAAAAGTCTCTTTTGCCCCAGAAACTTTTTATATGGCCTCATATATATATGTGTGTGTATATATATACATATACATATATGTACATAAAATAGGTACACAAATCAAACATTCATTGATAATTATAAAGAGGGGCCAGAGCAGTGATGCTAAAAGTAAAGGCATCTGCCTTGCAAGCGCTAGCAGACTGTGGTTCGATCCCCCAGTGCCCCATGTGGTCCCCCTAAGCCAGGGGCAATTTCTGAGCACCTAGCCAGGGCCCAATGGGTGTGGCCCCAAAACAAAAACAAACAAAAGATGATCATAAAGAAATTTATTGCACATGATTCCCACATTTATTGTTGCAACCCTATCAATCACCCATATTTGAAGAAGGTAGGCCAGAAAGATAGTAAAGATGGTGAGGACCCTCCTAGGTGCCCTATATGGCACCCCCAGCAGAGCCACGGGCTATTCTGAATGATAACATCAGCTATTATTAATAGCCCTATGTACTGACAGCTGTGGCCCAAGAAACCAACAAGTAAACAAAAGAAGTTGTGCTTTACACTAACGTCTCAACTGATGTGATCCTGAAGTTGGAGGGAGGGAGAGAAAGGGGGGGAAGGAAAAAGGGAGAGAGAAAGAGAGAGTAGACAAGATAAGAATAATATCCAAGTCTGGTTTTTACATGATTGCTATATTGTACCAGATTTATCCTATGAGTTGCAGAGCAGAATTAGAAGTCAAAGTGGCTTCTCAGTGAGTAACATCAGAGAAATCAAAGGGTGGGGAGCAGAGCTGGTCTGGGGTAACATTTGGACCTCAATGCTGATCTAACATGTGTGGGAGGATAGGTAGGAACTTAGGTTCTGGTGGGAAAGCGGAAGATGCAGGCCTGGTGAAGTTTTGATGAGGAGCAGCAGCAAGTGGCTGGTTTTTTTTTTTTTTTTTTTCCTAGTCTTGCTGTGGTTTGTCACTTGTTGAGGCTTGGGGTAAGTCTGCCTTCAGCTGAAAATCCATTTCAAGTTCTGGGATCCTGGTCCTATTGACACTAACTGCTGAGGTGACCACTAGCTGCAGTTCTTGTAGCTGAATGCCTTCTCCTCTCCTCTTCCCTCCTCTCCCACTCCTCTCTCCTCCCCTCCCCTTTCCTTTGCACTCTCCCCTCCCTTCAATTCCCTTCCCCTCTCCCCTCTGCCTTCTCTATCCTCCCTTCCCCACCCTCTACCCTCCCTTCCTCTCTCTTCCTCTCCCTACTTTCCTCTCCTTCTCCCTCATCTTCCTGCCCCTCCCTTACACAGTGTCAGGTATCAAACCAAAGCTTGAAGTTTGCAAGTCAAGTATATACTCTCCTATACTCTCTATCCAACCTTTCCAGCTTTTGTTTTAGATAGAGTTCCATAATTTGCCTGACTTTCACTGTACCCTTGTTGCTTGGATAGGGAGGGTCTATTTGACTTGTGTGTGAGAAATGACCTCTTTTCCCCCTTTCAGGTTGAAATTGGTCCTTCTCTTCAGGTTGGTCCTTCTCTTCCAGGGGGGATACTCCAGATTGCGGCCCTCCGTACAACATTTTGTGGCCCTGCCCTAGAGGAATCTTTTTTTGTTTTATTTTGTTTTGTTTTAGTTGTTTGGGTCACACCCCCCAAAGTTCAAGGCTTACTACTGACTTTGCACTCAAGGATCACCCTGACTTTGCCTCCTGTGGCCTCCAGGTAAATTGAGTTTGAGACCCCTGCTCTAGGGTATGTTTGAAGCAGAAAACAGGTGCCCACCCACTTTTGTAGCCCTGGAATTGACTGATTTTTCTTTTGTCATATTTGTGATCTTCTGAGACTTATTGTGCAATAGGTTGCAAGACTCGTTTCAGAGTTTCAATGAATGAAGATCAAAAGTACTGGATTGAATCAAAGACGTGAAAGTTTGCATGAATAGGGGCAGCTAGAATCAGAACATGTTGATGATTACATCTCTTACTGTCAGGATTAACAAATCTAACCAGTTGTTCGAAAGGGTTGCAGGGAACAGTAATTCAAATTCAATCTAGGAGTGAATGGGCCTACCTGGGTTGTATCAGTCCAAAGGAAGGAAGGGAGTATCATTTTCCAGTTTTTCCTTTTTAAAAAATATTTATTCATTAAATGTATCCATATGTTAAAAGGAGACCTTAATGGAAAGGAATATTAGAAGGCTTTTCCTGGTTTAAAGCAATCAGACTTGGGGGGCCGGGTGGTGGCGCTGGAGGTAAGGTGCCTGCCTTGCCTGAGCTAGCCTAGGACGGACCATGGTTCAGTCCCCCGGTTTCCCATATGGTCCCCTAAGCCAGGAGTGACTTCTGAGCGCGTAGCCAGGAGTAACCCCTGAGCGTCACTGGGTGTGGCCCAAAAAACTAAATAAATAAATAAATAAATAAATAAGTAAAATAAAGCAATCAGATTTACTACTCTTTAAACTTTTTTTTTTTTTGGGGGGGCCACACCCGGCAGTGCTCAGGGGTTACTCCTGGCTATCTGCTCAGAAATAGCTCCTGGCAGGCACGGGGGACCATATGACCAACCACCTTAGGTCCTGGATCGGCTGCTTGCAAAGCAAACACCGCTGTGCTGTGCTATCTCTCTGGGTCCCGCTTTAAACTTTTATGTATGTTTTTAAGGAATGAATATAGAGGATATAAAAATCAAAAATTCCACCTAGACCTTTTAGTGTTCTCCTATTAGTTACAATTAATATCAATTGTGGTTAAATATGGATCCCAGAGAGACATTTCAATCAGTAAAAGTGATTTCTCCCTCATATCATGATTGAATGGGGAATTGGGGACAGTTATGGGAATATATAATTATAAGTCAAGCTTCTGAGTCAAGCTCTTTAAGTTCTCATGTTGTATTGGATATCTAAGTAGTCAGTTGTTGAAGTGTGTGTACGGGGCTGGAAAGAGAGCATGGAGGTAGGGCATTTGCCTTGCATGCAGAAGGATAGTGGTCCCCTAGGCCTGCCAGGAGTGATTTCTGAGCATATAGCCAGGAGTAACCCCTGAATGCTGCTGGATGTGACCCCCAAACCAAAAAAAAGTGTGTGGAGGATATAGCAGGAGGTCCTAGGGCCCCTGTGTATAAGTGGTAAATGTGTGACTCGATCGTTTCCAACCCCCATGGAACTTTGAAAGAAGGGACTTTGGTGTGTCCAATAGAGGATAGCTCAGATGTTAGATGTTAGGTGGACATTAGCGGTTACTTTTTGTATCAGAACATTCTCAACCACATTTTTTCCCCTGTTTTTTGTTTGTTTTATTTTTTGGCCATACCCTGTAACGCTCAGGGATTACTTGTGACTATGAGCCCAGAAATCGCTCCTGGCTTGGGGGACCATATGGGACAGAGGGGATTGAACTCAGGTCCATCCTGGAGCACTGTGCTATGGCTCCAGCCCCTCTCAATCACATTCTTACAGTATTTTATTTATAAATTTTTTTTGGGGGGGTTTGGGTTTTGGGCCACACCCGGCAGTGCTCAGGGGTTACTCCTGCATATCTGTTCAGAAATAGCTCCTGGCAGGCACGGGGGACCATATGGGACCTGGGATTCAAACCAACCACCTTAGGTCCTGGGTCAGCTGCTTGCAAGGCAAACGCCGCTGTGCTATCTCTCTGGCCCTGTTTATTTATAACAATTTTAATCATAAAGACTAAAAGACATAGCAAATACTAACTAAAAAAATTGCCATATTAGTGATTTTTATTTTTATATTTATTTATTTATTTATTTATTTATTGGTTTTTGGATCCACCCGGCAGTGCTCAGGGGTTACTCCTGGCTCCATGCTCAGAAATTGCTCCTGGCAGGCACGGGGGACCATATGGGGCACCGGGATTCGAACCGATGACCTTTTGCATGAAAGGCAAACGCCTTACCTCCATGCTATCTCCCAGGCCCCTTTATTTTTATTTATTTATTTTTTTTGGATTTTGAGCCACACCCAGTGACGCTCAGGGGTTACCCCTGGCTATGCGCTCAGAAGTCGCTCCTGGCTTGGGGGACCATATGGGACACTGGGGGATCGAACCACGGTCCGTCCAAGTGTAGCGCAGGCAAGGCAGGAACCTTACCTCTAGCGCCACTGCTCAGCCCCTCTCCTCTCATTTTTTTATAGGCAACATTAAAATTTTCTAAATTTCTCAATAGTTTAGTAAAAGGCTATTATATAAATAGAGGTCATTATAGTTGTTTATTGTAAAATTTAACTTTCCTATGTGAGATTTTTTTTGTCTGTTTTTTTTTTTGTTTGTTTGTTTGTTTGGGGGCTATACCCAGCAGTGTTCAGAGGTTACTCCTAGTTCTGCTCTCAAAAATTACTCCTGGCAGGCTCATCGGTTCATATGGGATGCTGGGGATCGAACCTGCAACCACCTTACCTGCTATATTATCCCTCTGTCCACCCCTGTGAGATTTTCATTAGAAAACTTAAAATTAAAGGCCATCATCTATTGTTTATCACTGTGTTTCTTTAAGTCTCTCCTTGTCTACTTAATGACATTATAACATTATAATACCATACTGCTTAATTTTTTTTTTACCTTTTTTGTTTAGTTTTTTTTTTTTTTTTTTTTTTTTTTTGGTTTTTGGGCCACACCCAGTGACGCTCAAGGGTTACTCCTGGCTATATGCTCATAAGTCGCTCCTGGCAGGCATGGGGGACCATATGGGAACCGGGGGATCGAACCGCAGTCCGGTCCATCCTAAGGCAGGCACCTTACCTCCAGCGCCACCGCCCGGCCCTAGTTTTGTTTTTGTTTTTAGTGATACTCAGGAGTTACTCCTGGCTCTGTGCTGAGGAATTACTCCTTTCAGTCTTGGAGAAACCATATGGGACTCAGGGTCAAAGCTCTGTCATCTGCATGCAAGGCAAACATCCTATTCACTGTGCTATCTTTCCAGCCCCTCTTTTCCTTTCTTCCTTCATTTTGCATACTCTATTTCTGGTCTACCTCTCAACCTTTTAGTTCCATAGCTAGAACATTCTGTTCAGTAATTAGTATTTGTGGTCGGGTCACACCTAGTGGTGCTCAAGAGTACTTCTGGCTCTGAACTCAGGAATCACTCCTGGTGGTACCCAGGGGATCATATGGAATGCCAGAGATCCAACCCCAATGAGCCTTACCCACTGTGCTATCACTCTGGCCTCCGGTTATTAGTGGTATTTTATTATTGTGGGGGGGTGTTTTGGGCCACACCCAGTGGTACTCAGGTTACTCCTGGCTTATGCTCAAAAATTATTTCTGACAGGCTCAGGGGCTATATCAAGATGCCAGGAATCTAACCCTAGGTCAGCCACATGCAAGGCAAACACCCTACCTTTCGTACTATTGCTCTAGCCCCTGTAATTAGTATTATTAAATGTGTCCTCCATTGCTTAATGCTAATTTAAATATTGAAATCTAGCTTTTAAAATGTTAGGATATCATATATAATATTCATTACACATACATTGTATATTACATGATTATATATTGTTTATTGTATAATCAAATTGTGTACTTAGGTTTAGAGAGGAACTATAATTTATGTGTTTGTGCTCAGTTTGACTTTTGTTTTCCTTTAGTCACCGTGAAATTACCAAGTTATTCATGATTGGGTTTCAGGCATACAGTGTTTCCACACTGATCCCTTCTCCACTTCCCTCCACTAATAACCCCTCCCCTCTCTCCATTTGCCTCCCCCGCCCATTGGTTTGCTTCTAAGAGAGAACCATTTTTTTTTTTAATCTTATGGTGATCTTATTTAAATAATTAGAAGAAACTGTTCTCTATAAGAAAAATTAATCTGACCAGTTGTTTATGATTGCATATTTGGGAATTAGTGAGAGGACCTTTTTTTATTTACTTAGTATTTTTTTGTTGTTGTTTTTGGGCCACACCCGCCGGTGCTCAGGTGATACTCCTGGCTGTCTGCTCAGAAATAGCTCCTGGCAGGCACGGGGGACCATATGGGACACCGGGATTCGAACCAACCACCTTTGGTCCTGGATCGGCTGCTTGCATGGCAAATGCCACTGTGCTATCTCTCCGGGCCCGGCAGACTGGTTTGAATCCCAGCATCCCATATGGTCCCCTGATCTGCCAGGATCTATTTCTGAGCATAGAGCCAGGAATAAGTGCTGAGCGCCACCAGGTGTGACCCCCCCCCCAAAAAAAAAAAAAAAAAAACCAAAACTAAAGTTTGATTGGCTTCCTGTAGCTGCTTATGTATGTGATATGTACACAGTATTTTGCAGGATTAAACAGAAACTTGAGATTGTGACTGTTTTCATTTCTTTTAAAAAAATTTATTATTGAGTCACCATGAATTAGAGTTACAAAGTTATTTATGATTGAGTTTCGGGTTGGAATGTTTCAATACCAATATATTTTTTTTTTTTTTGCTTTTTGGACCACACCCATTTGATGCTCAGGGATTACTCCTGGCTAAGCACTCAAAAATTGCACCTGGCTTGGGGGGGGACCATATGGGACGCCGGAGGATCAAACTGCGGTCCTTTCTTGGCTAGCGCCTGCAAGGCAGACACCTTACCTCTAGCATAGCCTCTCTGGTCCCAATATCAATATTTTTACCAGTGTTCATTTCCCTCCAGTAATGGATGGATATCCCCAAGTCCTCATACACCCTGCCACACAAACACCCTCTAGACCCACACACTTTTGTCCACTGTTTCTTTTAATTCCTGTTAGACACACAGGCCATCCATCTCCATTTCCTTCAGTGTTTCCAGTTATACATTTGTAAATAATATCTGGCTAAGAGCCTCAACTGCTGTTTATTTATTTATTTATTTGGAGGGAGGCACAACCAGCAGTGCTCTGGGATCATACCTGGCTCTATGCCCAAGAGTGACCCTTGTCTCATGTTTTTTATTTTGTTTTGTTTTGGGACACACCAGTGATGCTCAGGGCTTGCTTCCGGCTCTGTATTCAGGAATTACTTCTAGCAGTGCTTAAGGAAATCATAATTGAGGCCAGGGATCAAACACAGGTTGGTGGATTGCAAGGCAAAGGCCCTCCCTGATGTACTATGTTCCAGTCCACTCATTTCTTTTTAAGCCCTTCTTCTGTTATTTTAAAAGACTTAGTTTTTTCTCCTTTATTCTATACCCTATCATTTTCAGTTACATGTGAAAAAAAAGCCAAGTCAAAGTTTTGTTTGTTTGTTTGGGGTTACTCCCGGCAGCACTCAGGGTTGCTTCTGGCAGGCTCAGGGGACCATATGGGATGCCGGGATTCGAACCCCCATCCTTCTGCATACAAGGCAAATGCCCTACCTCCATGCTTTCTCTCTGGCTCCCTTAAGTCAAATTTTTTGACCTGAAACAATAATACTTAAAGAATCTGTGCCAACGACCTCCAAAGTTCCTGAAAATCCCCTTTCTTTTAGCAGACAAAGAATTTACCTTAATAGAGTTGGTCCTGCATTTTATTTTTTCTAGTACTAGTAGCCAAATTTAATTTTAAAAAATCTTGGAAGGTTAAATCATCAATTGAACATGATTTATAAATATATAAACAAAGAACCTATTCATAATGATCATAAAAAATGTTCTGCTTATATTTATACTTTGGACTCATCTATTCTCCCTTCAATTGGAGTGTGCCAAAGTTATAGGACATTATTTGCTTGCAAACTGAACCAAAATTATAATAGAATATTATTTTTATTGATTTGCTATTTTGTTCGTATGTATGTTAATATTACTTATTATTAATTTTATTTATTATTTTGATTAATAGTGTTGATGGCCGAGATTAATATATGTATCTCTGTATATTGCTTACATGTGTAAATGTATTTATTTATTTATTTATTTATTTATTTTTTGTTTTTTTTTGGTTTTTGGGCCACACCCAGTGACGCTCAGGGGTTACTCCTGGCTATGCGCTCAGAAGTCGCCCCTGGCTGGCCTGGGGGACCATATGGGGCACGGGGGATCGAACCGCGGTCCGTCCAAGGCTAGCACGGTAAGGCAGGCACCTTACCTCCAGCGCCACCGCCCGGCCCCGTGTAAATGTATTTATATAGCTTCTATATTTTGTTTTTGCCTTTTTGGGGGCCATATCCAGTAATGTTAAGAGCTTACTCCTGGCTCTATACTGTACTCAGGAATCACTCTGCAGATTTGGGGGATCCTTTTTGGGGGATTCCAGAAATCTATCCCAGATCAGCTGCAGTGTAAATGCCCTACCCACTGTACTTTTTCTCCAGTCGCTGTTTATATTGTAACTTCCCTTATCTTCTGTGGTATTCCTCTTTTATGCCCTGTGCATTTTTAGGACAATCTTAGTACATTATTATTATATTCTTTTATATTATTATTATTATTATTATTATATTATAATATAAATATATCAAAATCAACATTAGAATGTATTAACTGGATTTCTAGGAAGTAAGTTTTTTCACTCGTGTCTAAAAGTATTTTAAAGCCTTTCTCATTTCTTCCTATTGATAAGTTGAATTAAGTCACAGAAAAATTTTAGATGATATAGCACTGTGATTATGGTTTGAATTAGTTTTAATAAATGGATGAGTTTTTCTTACTGCCATTTTGTGTGTGTATGTGTGTGTTGTTTTGTTTTTTGGCCACATTCAGCGGTGCTCATGGCTTACTTCTGGTTCTGCACTCAGAAATCTCTTCTGGCAGGCTTGGGGGACCATATGGGATGCCAAGGATGGAAATCGGGTCTGACCCTGGTTGGCCACACGCCAGGCAAATGCCCTACCACTGTGCTATCGCTCCAGACCTTTCTTTATTTTTTTCTAATTTTTATTATAACAGTGTGATTCACCAAGTTATTTATAATAGTTATTTCAGGCATTAAATGTTCAAACACCATACCCACCTCCAGTCTAACCTTCCCTTCACAAGCGTTCCCAATTTCCCACTCTCCACCATAGTCTGCCTCCATGTAGGCACAAACAAATTAACATCATGTTGTTTGTTACAACACAAAAGCAAATAGAATTACAAGAACTTAGATCAACAAGTATCAATTTGAAATGATTGATATATCTTTCCATGGTATTACTAAAGTCAGTGTCTTATGGATTTATCAGACTAAAATGGTTGGTGCTAGGGGAGCTTTCTGTGTTTAGGCTCACTGAGGTTGGTAGATTTCTATGTAACTTTCCCATCATATCTCCAGATATAACTGGGCTGATGAAAGGGGTCAAGCAGTGTCAGGTGCATTGGTGGAGATTTAAAAAAAAAAGATAGAGGCTGATTCGATGGCAGTGGTTTATCAGAACTTATTAATGTTAGTATCATAAAAGTTGGTATATAACCCCTCCACTGCTCAATAAGTCCCCACAGTACAGAGCCAATAGTATGTTCTGAACAGCACTGGATGTGGCCTAAAACCAAAACCAAAAAAAAAGTTTTTAAATGGCCAAAGCAATAAGCTTTTATATTAAAAAAGAGAGAAATTTGTTTTTTGTTTTTGTTTTTTTTTTCTTTTTTTGAGAAAAATGTTTAAATAGTCAGTCTTGTTATCACTTTGGATACAGATTGTCCTTTACGTATTAAAACATCTCATTTGCTTGCCCTTTTTTGTTTACTATTTTAGTTTGGCCAGATCATCAATATCCATGTCAAATCTGCTACCAGCTTTGATGTATTGTTGGTTTCTTGGGGGTTGTGGTTAGTCTATACCAGGGTTATGTGCTTGTCAGCATTCTGGAGTTTTCTCAGTTGCTGCCTCTGATCTGTTCTTGTACACCTAGAAACGAGTAACTAAAGCTGCTCTGATAATTAAAGGATGTGAAGTATAGGGCATAGACTTTTCTCTCCCCTCTTTTTCTTCTTGGGAGTTATCTTCCTGCCCCTGTTTAAAAACTTGGGGAGGTGGGCAGAATGATAGCACAGTAGTAGGGCATTTGCCTTGCACACAGATGACCTGGGACAGACCCAGATTCAATCCCTTCCCCCCCCCCCCCCATGTCCCATATGGTCACCCGAGCCTGCCAGGGATGATTTCTGAACACACAGCCAGGAGTAATCTCTGAGCGCCACCGCCATCACCCAGTGTGCCCCAAAACCAAAAATAAAAACAATGGGGGTGGAGATGGGAAGAGAATGTCTGCCATAGGGGTAGGCTGGAGTAGATGGGGGGGATTCTGGGATGACGGAGGGTAACTGTGGAAATTGGTGGCAAGAAAGGAACACTAGTGAAGGGTTGGGTTTTGGAACATTGTATGATTGAAGCTCAACTGTCAGCAACTTTTTAATTCATGGTGATTTAATTAAAAAATAAAAACCAGGGGCCCGGGAGATAGCATGGAGGTAAGTCGTTTGCCTTTCATGCAAAAGGTCATCGGTTCGAATCCCGGTGCCCCATATGGTCCCCCTTGCCTGCCAGGAGCAATTTCTGAGCATGGAGCCAGGAGTGACCCCTGAGCACTGCCGGGTGTGACCCAAAAACCAAAAAAAATAAATAAATAAATAAAAATAAAACCCAACAGGGGCCAGAGAGATAGCATGGAGGTAAGGCGTTTGCCTTGCATGTAGAAGGATGGTGGTTCGAATCCTGGCATCCCATATGATCTCCCGAGCCTGCCCGGAACGATTTCTGAGTATAGCGCCAGGAATAACCCCTGAGTGCTGCCTAGTGTAACCCCAAAAATAAATAAAATAAAAACCAACAACATATCTTAGGGATAAAAAGTGTCTTGGGGAGGGGCCGGAGCGGTGGTGCAAGCAGTAAGGCATTTGCCATGCAGGCATTTGACCTAGGACTGACCAAAGTTCTATGGTCCCCCAAGCCAGGAGGGATTTCTGAGCACATAGCCAGGAATAACCCCTGAGAGTCACCGGTTGTGGCCCAACCCCCCAAAAAATAAGTGTCTTGGGGAGTTGAATGACCATATCATCATGTCTTAGAGGAAATGTGATGGAATACTTTTCCCATAACACATCAGTCTTTAGTCTGTTTGCCCTGAGATTACAGGCTTCCTCTCCCCCTTGAAACCACACCAGTCTTTTTCTGCTTCCTTTTTTTGCAACTGCTCATCTTACTGAACTTTACAACTGTCACCTTATAGATTAACCTTAAGCCCTATTTTGGTCTGGACAGTCCCAGTTAACACCCATTGCAGAGGGCTGTGTGTGTGTTTGTGTATATGCCTATTAAGTTTACTTTCAAAAGTACTACTCGACGGGAGACTAGTGTCTTCATCTAGTTTCTCTCATTTATTTAGGTGTCTTCACTCAGATTTCACCTCCAGGCTTACATCTTTCCCTTCTCTTTGGGAATCAAGTCCATTGTTCTGTCTCTTGTTCCAGGGTTTTTGAATAGAGAAAGCTTTATGTTGTCCTGGAAGCAAAAGATGAGGGCAAGTTGGTGCTAGAAGGGGGAGGGGGAGAAGGGGGAAGGTGGGGGAAGGAGAATTGAAGTGAGAAGGGGGAAAAAATGGAAGAGAGAGTTGTAGATTGATAGAGTGAACTAATGGGAGTGTGCCTGTCAGCCTGGAGACAGTTACATCTGCTGTACTGTTCAAAATGGGTAAGGCTCAGATTTGTTTGGAAGTGAGTTAGTGTTTTATACTAACCATAAATGGTACCAATCCAGACATTCATCTTCTGGTGAGTTTTTTATTGAAATCATTGTGATTACAAAGTTCTTCATAGTTGGGTTTCAGGCACATAATGTATCAGGGCTAATCCCACCACCAGTGTCAACTTCCATTCACCAATTTTCCCAGAGTTCATCCCATGCCACCGCTCCTGCCTCTCAGCCAGCAATCATAACAGGCCTATTTTAAACTTAGATTGTTAAAGTTTGGGTCTCTTGACTCCATTGTTGTTGACTCTGGCTTGGATATTTAGTTCTTTTTTTTAACATCACCAATATGCCTGAGAGAGACTCCTTGACCCCTGGTCCCCATTATTTGCTAGACCCCCATGTTAACAAATCATATTTGGGGGCCGGAGAGATAGTATGGAGGTAAGGCATTTGCCTTTCATGCAGAAGGATGGTGGTTCGAATCCTGTCATCCCATGTGGTCCCCCGAGCTGCCAGGAGCGATTTCTGAGCATAGAGCCAGGAGTAACTCCTGAGCACTGCCGGGTGTGACCCAAAAAACCAAAACCAAAACCAAAAAAACAAACAAAAAAAATCATATTTGTGTTTCTCCTCCACTCAATTTCTTTCTTTCTTTTTTTTTTTGGGGGGGGGGGGGGGG
>PVKC010040586.1:0-12314 GCA_004027635.1 Crocidura indochinensis | reverse complement strand
TTTTCTCTTTATTATTCCATAGTCAAAAGCAGAGGTAATTAATTACAGATCTTGAGAAAGATAAATCCCAAATTCTGGAATGACTTTTTCAAAGTCAGGTTTTAAGGTGAGCATCCATTCTTCAGCAGCAGCAGCTTGGGGTGCAGGGATCTTGACAGCCTGGCTGAGTGTAGGTTGTGAGGTTGATGCTCTCCAGACCTGGGGTGGGCTGACAGGAGTTGAGCAGGAAGCAGGTGGGCACACAGGGCTGAGGAATGTGGCAGGGGGGTGGGTAGTTGTCACAGCAGGTGGGCTCCAGGAGCCAAGTGGTGTGTGGGCAGGTGCTGGGCAGGCAGACTCCACACCTGCAGCATTTGTCGGAAGAGCAGATGGTGGTGGCAGGGCCGGTGGGGACACTGCAGCAGCAGCGGGGAACACAACAGCAAGACATGGCGGTGGAAATCTGTGTATTTTATTGGTCTGGTTTGAAGGAGGATGAGGCTTCTGAGGTGTGAGTGTCTCCTTGCTCTGGGGTTCTTATATACCTTTCCCAGTGGGTGTGGGTCCAACCAGAGGCTTCTTTCCTGGTTCTTGTTAGTGTTAGTGTGCCCATTATCCTTTGATTGGTTTGACATTTAGATGCTTATAAAGAGGCTCTATTCTCTTAATTAACCTTTAGTTGAGTTTATTGCTAAATCTGAACTTATTACTCCTGCAATTTGTCCTTGGAGCACACATTTTATGAGGCAACACCAAAGGCTTCTGGTATTATAATTCCACCAACCAACCCTGCTGTGAATATGGTATGATGGGCACCTTTTATCCCCAATCTGATCAATTCTATTATCTTCACCTTGGTTGGTGTCTCTCAGTTTAAACTAAACTTAAATCTACAAACCTTCATGATCAAAATTATGTTCATATGGAGAAAATACATTAAAATATAGCTTCTAGTATATAAACAAAGTTTTGTGCACATTTTTTATTATTTTAGGAACAAATTGCAGCTGGATAAAATCATCATCATAAATATTAATTGATATTATCTTAGTTTATTAGTAATTAGAGCCATGCTATCTTCAGAATGGAATATTTGTGTTTTTTTTCCCTATTCCCACCAGGTGTGTTTGAGTCCTGTTTCCCTGCACGATTAACAAATATTTCATTGGAAAAATTTGCCCATTTGGAGGGTGAAAATGACATCTGACAATTAGTGTATTCACTTTTTTATTTCTAGTTAAGTTTGAACATTCTTTTGTGCACTGACCAATTTTTTCTTTTGACAACTGGAATGTTTTACTTCCTAATTACTAATTCTAAGCAAGTTGAATTTTTAACTTAAATTACATAGTAAGTAAAAGAACAATTTAGGATTACAATATGAAAGTTCGAATAAAATTGCTGCCAATAAAGAGCAGTTTTGGAGGTACCACAGAGTTAATCTGTTGATGCTAATTTAATTCACATTTCATTTTGTTTTTCTTTTTTCAGTGAAGTACATTTTATTCCCAAACCCAAAGTACTCTGATAGAAGTCTGGTTCCAGGATATCACTTCAACTTAATTAGGTTAGTGTAGAAAAGAGAGCCCAGATTGTGTCCCAGTCTAGGACCAGCTTAATGCCACAAACATTTCCAATCAATTCATCCTTAAAACCATAAATTTCTCATTGCCTTCTTGTCTCCTTTTTAAAAGTATGTCAGTATGTGTGAATATGTTTGTATGGTTCTATTTGGTCTGGGAGATAGTATATAGTCATGGGGCCATTAGAAGTCAGAGTTTTTCATGGTCTCAATTCTGTTGCCTTCTTTATTGCATCACATAATTCACACTTTGCTTTTATTTTTTTATTTATTTCTTTTTTTAGGGGAAGTTTGTAGTGCTCTGTGCTGGCTCTGTGCTCAAACTTTACTCAAGGCAAGGCTTAGGAAACCACATGGGATGCCAGAAATCAAATCCTTATTGGCCTCATGCAAGGCAAGTGTCCTACCCACTCTACTATTATCTCTCTGACTGTTATTTCCATTTTGGAACCTTAATTTTCTCTTCTACGAAATGAGGATAATAATATCTACATTCTTATTCTAAGAAGATTAATGTGAAGCTTCTGTGAAACAAAGTTAATGAAAGTCCCCAGACAACCAGAATGTGCTATACAATTTGTTGTATAGTTCTAAGTAAATTAAATTAATTTAAGTAAATTAAAGATCAAATTTGAGGTAAAAAGGGGAAAAACCAAATTACCATAGAAAAATATGTATAGAATAAAATGTGAAAGTAAGCAAAAGAATATTTTAAATGCAATAATCTAAAAGTTCGCACTTACAATTAGAGAAAGTGAAAGCATAAAAATAAAGATTTCAAATTTTAGAGAAGTTTGCTAAATAGAATGTAGGTTCCTCAGAAAAAATAAATATAAAATTCTCATATGACCCAATATTCCAGTTCTTGGGATCTGTCTCCATAACATTAATTTGAAAAGATATATGCACACTTATGTTTATTGCAGCACTTATTACAAAAGCCAGAAGATGAAAACACTCAAAAAGTACATCAACAAATTAATGGATAAAGGTATAGTATATATATGCACAATGGAATTCTATAAAGTCTTAAGAAAAGATGAAATTTTACAGTTTGCTGCAACATGGATGGAACTGGAAGGCATCATGTTATATCAGAGGGAGAAGAACAAATACTGGATGATCTCACTCCTCTAATCTATGGAGCACAGATAAGAAGAAAATAGATATTACTGAAAATTGACAAGCCCTTGATCTTATATATAAAACTGATATCAGACAGGGAATAATGTTCAGATCAAGGATGACATAAGGACATTGATGGAGGGCCATAGACACTTTGGTAGTGGAGGTTGGGTGCTGTAACTTTTTAAATCAGTCTCATAGACTTTAACACTACTGTAACTATATTACCTGAACTAATAAAAGTATTTTACATGTTCTATTATATTCTGTTATAAAAAAGATTTATAATATCTGCTGGAACTCCATATTTATTTACCTTTAATAAATAGATTTATGCTAAGTATCCCCTTTTAATTTAGGACTCTATTTAAAATTTTTATCCATTAACTAAAAAATAAGACAACATTTATTTGCCAGGTACCATATTCCTGATGTTGTGACAAATGACATATAGAGAATATTGAACAAAATCAACAGCATTCCTGTTCTTTTGATTGTTTTTTGTTTTTTTAAATTTGTTTCTAGATCCACACCTGAAAGTGCTTAAACTCACTCCTGACTCTCTCAGGTACCTCTCCTGGTGAAATGGGGGAATATGCGGGATACTGGGGGGCGGGGGCAAACATTCACGGCAAGTGCCCTATTTATTGTATTATCTCTCTGGTCTTCACTCATGCTCTCTAGAAACTTAAAATATGGTGAGAAATTATCACAATCTAACATATAATTATAAAGTGCTATTATTATGCATTATTACAGAAAGGAAAAAATACCAAGTTTAAGGGCAAAAACCATTAAGAGGAAAAAAAAACTATTTTTGGCATTTAGGGAAAATGTTACAAAGGACTCTTAGAATTTGTTTTTGTTTTTGTTTTTGGGTCACACCCGGCAGCGCAAATGGGTTAATCCTGGGTCTACGCTCAGGAATCGCTCATGGCAGGCTCCAGGGACCATATGGGATGCCGGGATTCGAACCACCATCCTTCTGCATGAAAGGCAAACACCCTACCTCCATGCTATCTCTCCAGTCCATACTCTTAGAATTTTATGACAGAAAATTAAAAATCTCTTATTTAGATCCCAATATTGCTTTGAGTCAACTTTGTGAGGATAAAGGAATTGGTACTATTGTGTAGAACATTATACCTCTGGTTTTTCATAAATGGAGCAAGGACTCTATCTCCAGTGCTTTTTTATTGCTTAGTCTGGATAGCTCAGAGGCTTTTCATAACTATCCCTTACTGAATCACCAAATCTGGGTTTTTAGCTGCTCTTTCTATGTGTTTGGACACTCAGTCAGTCACAGCTGAAATAATGCTACATTATAATTATGTCTGTACTCCTTTCATAAGGCGTGTATTTTATGATTGTAGTAACTTGTCTGGCTTCTTTGCCAGATTTGAGAGAAACTGGGGAAGTACATTAGGTAATGACTTTAATAATTCAGTTCTTTATACTGCCAGCTTTAATATGATGCCAGGCACAGTAGAAGCACTTAAGACATATTGACCAAATGAATGATACAAAAGGGCTAAATTCCTTGTTGAAAGTTTTCTAGTTTGTGTCCCACCTCTTGCATTGTTTTGAAGTTCTGTTCGTTTAAAATTGAGGTACTCCTAAGCCTCTGGGATCCTCTGAAAAATCCCTTTCTAGACAAACTGACAGACATACCAAAGACATTTAAAAACATGTTTATTTAAAGACATTTGCTTCTCCCCTTCCTTGCCCAATTTTTTCTTTTTCCCAGGCATTTTTTTAAATCTAAGCATTATTGCAGATTGTGATGTGTGTCTTTAAAATGTATTATGTGCATGCATGTGCTATTGATAGTATATGCCAGATACTATGGTTATATAACCACATAACTGTATTGTGTATATATACAATAATCTCTCTAAGGTTAGGAAAAATAAAATTTCTCAATATAAAATTAAGTTTATTGGGAGAAAGAAATATAATTAAGTTGTAAATTAAATTATCCTTTAGCTTTAACTTCCAGTTCTATCACCTGAAAAGTATTGGCATTCTATTGTCCTTGTTGACAATAGATTCACAACTTGTGGGCAAGGTCAGTGGACAAGTCTTTGAGTTGTTACTAGAGTTTATTATCTTGCATTCTTCCTAAAGGAAAATAAAATAAAAAAAATATCAGTAGATCCAAAAAATGACCCATGTCTTTGAATGAAATAGTTCCCATTTGTGATGTGGGACTCAATATATCCTTACCACATGTTCTGATTTTGTTAAAGGTTATTCTTTCCTTTGCCCTTTTTGAATATCTTAATATTACAGCTGGGTTCACTAAGTTTTTAGCTCTAATAGAATATGTTCTATGTCAAAGGAAAAATAAATAGTATGATCTTAATTCTGATTTTCCCTTATGACTTGGGAATATTGAATAACTTAAGGCCTCATTTTTCATCTATTAGTGATATTTCAAAAATTAATTGAGTTTGATTTAGATAATTAAGAATTAATTGATACCTGTGATTCATCTATGAAAATGCTGGCAGATAAAATGTTGGCTTACCCCAAAATTGTATTTTTCTGAAGAAGAAAAAAGAAGATAGAACCGATTTTAAGTTAACACGCCATTATAAAGGTAGATCTATATGTATCTAAGATTCCTTTATTTTTAAAATAAAATTGCATTCTTGTTTTTACCTATATTTAAAGATGAAAGAAATATGTTTAAAAAAAACTAACAAAGAAGATTTCAGCAAGAGAAATAAAGTTTATTGAAAAAACCACCAATCAATTAGTCTTCCTCTATTAAGTTACCCAATACAAGAAATGTGATTCAAGAAGTAGCATGATCAAAAAAGACATACTTGGGTTTTTATAGATTTCAATAGTATTTTGATGGTAGATGACATTCACCTGCCGAAATGAATCAAATCATAGTGTAGTTAAATAATCATAGAAAGATCTTGACCTTTATTGCCATCAAAGTGAAAGGAAGAATTTCCACTTCTGGGCCATCTGGTCAATCTCCACACTGATCAAGTATTGAGGCACTTGAACATTAAACAGCTTCTTCTGGCTTCTTCAATATCATGTGCTGAGTTAAGCATCCATCTTTCAGCAGCAGCAGCTTGGGGTGCAGGGATCTTGACAGCCTGGCTGAGTGTAGGTTGTGAGGTTGATGCTCTCCAGACCTGGGGTGGGCTGGCAGGAGTTGACTAGGAAGCAGGTGGGCACACAGGGCTGAGGAATGTGGCAGGGAGGTGGGCAGTTGTCGCAGCAGGTGGGCTCCAGGAGCCAAGTGGTGTGTGGGCAGGTGCTGGGCAGGCAGACTCCACACCTGCAACATTTGTCGGAGGAGCAGATGGTGGTGGCAGGGCCGGTGGGGACACTGCAGCAGCAGCGGGGAACACAACAGCAAGCCATGGCGGTGGGGATCTGGTTTGCTTTGGGTTTCTTGGAAAGAAGGATGAGGTTCTTGAAATGCAAATATCTCCTTTTGCTCTAGGGCTCTTATATATGCTTTCCAGTTGGGTGTTGGTCCAATCAGAAAGCTTTCTGTCTTAATTTTGTTTATGTCACTCTTTCCCACTAAGATTCTCTAATCTGTTTGGTATTTATTTGTTCCATTAAGATTTCTTGTCCTTATTAAAGTAATCAGGTTATTTGACTCATTGATTGGTCATTTTTGTCACAAGAAGATCACATTTTCTTTACAGGGTCCTGGTATGCCAAGCATTACTTAATTATTCTGAATAATCAATCTCAGGCTAAATTCTTCCCTTTCCTTCTTTATTTTTAAATATCATGCACAATATGATGAATTTTATTACTAATTTAAGAATATTCAACTCATTGATCAAATAATTAATGAACCATTTGTACTCAATATAGTCAACACAACTTAAAGGTGAATGTTGCATGTTACTACATGCATCTAGACATATTTTATTGTGTTTTTGTTTGTTTGTTTTTGGGCCATACCTGGCAGCTCTCAAGGGTTTCTCTTGATCTTCTCTCAAAAATTACACCTGGCAGGCTCAGGGGTACTATATGAGATGCCAGGGTTTAAACCCAGCTCAACTGCATGCAAGGCAAATTACTTATCCTCTGTGATATGCTCTGGCTCTTTGACATACTTTTTTTTTATTTATTGGTGCTGTAATTCAGCTTCTATTATGTAAGCAAGGGAGTGGAACAAAACCCATTATCATTATTTTTAATAAATGTAAAATGAGTTTTCTAGACTTATTTACTCTATGGACTCTATTTGAAACACTCCCTCATTTCAAAGCGAATCTTAAAGCGAATTACAGTGTAAATTCATTAGACGACAAGATCCACCGTGTTGCTATCTTTTGTTAGATGTCCTAATAAAAGAAATAATCCAGTCTGCATTTCTTTTCACAAGAATGATATACATACTTTAAGCATGAGATGAAATGCAACAAAAAGAAAAAAATTGTAAAATGTGCAGATTAATTTTGTATGCTAGAAGGAAAGTGATATAGAACTATATATTTATTAAAATGCTTTTTCTTCACTAACTTACTCTTTACTTAGCATGTTTATTTGTTTTAATATCTTGTTCTTCAATTAGGTTGTAAATTCCTTTGAAAAATGTCTTGTTCAACATTCCTCACCTCAATTAGCCTTGATTTGCCTTTTGGTAGATTGCAGATGAGGAAATTGGACTGCAGAACCTTTAAAGTGAAGCATCCTATGACTCCAACATCTTCACATACTTCCGTACAATTAGCACAAAACTGTTCATATCATAGAATCTAAAGAACATAATCTACTGGGTGGAAAATTATTGTTACTAACACAAAGAAAAAAACACTCAAGTGGGTTGTTCATGAAGGGTTTTAAAGAAGACTAACATGGCAGTTTTTAAAAAAGAGGGTCAGAGAGATTGCTTAATGGGTTGAGTGCATGCTCTGAATGAATGAGACCTGGGTTCAATCCATGACACTATGTGGTTCTCAGAACACCAACAGGAGCAACCCATCAGCACAGAACTAGGGGTAGTCCTGACATAGCTGGGTGTACATCCCCTCCCCCCGAACTAATCAAACAAACAAATATAAGAGAAGAAGGCAGACTAAAATAATTAGGTGGGAAAAGCTAAATGTTGTTGGTAAGCAAACTTCACATTTTATGAGAAGAGCTTGTTAGTGAAACTGGTTTGTTTTTTGCTTATCCACTGACATTTATCTTCAAGAGCATCAAATAAAAATAAAGGCTGGAGTTTGTTCAGGACTTCATACTCTGTGTCATGGCGATATTAAAATGTCCTTCCCTGATTCCCAAAATCTGCTCATCCTGCAAGTCTCAGATCAAATGCTTTACCATAAAACTTTAGGCATTCTTCTCTGGATTTTCTCAGCCTCTTGTCTGTTCACAGCAGGTGAGTCATTTCTTTTCTCAGGCAATCCTCATTCCATTCTGCTGTACCAGAGCTTGTCATTCACAGGTGCCTTCCTCACTCCAAGGCAAAGACCTGTAAGTGGGGAGATTCTACTTTGTGTCAGTCAGCATGTAGAGCAATTTTTGCAACATGGTAAGCTGTTAATATATGTTTCTGGAATTAGATGAAATTACAGATTAGATAAAAAGGGTATGTATTCATTTTAGAATAGCCCATTATAATAACATAAAAACACATTATATTCAGAGTGATGAATTTACTTTCTGAAGAGATTCATAGTCATTTGAGACTTGAAAAGTTTGGTATTAAACTTTGTATTCAACTATAAAAATGACTTCTCTGGGACTGTTTCTCAGCCTTTGGAAGGATGTATATGAAGGGCCAGAGAGATGGTACAACAGGCAGGGTGATTGCCTTGCATATGGTCAATCTAGGTTCAATCCCAGATATCCTATATGGCTCCCTGCATCCACCAGTATTGATTCCTGAGTGCAGAGCTAGGAGTAATCCCTGAGCACTGCTGGCCCCCTAAAAAAACAAAACAAAACAAAACAAAAAGATATATGATTTATGTGTTACTAAAAGAAACTGGGTAAAAACAAAAATGGAAAGTTGGGGCTGACCTTGAGATTTAAGATGATTTGAAAATGAGTCCTGAATGTATTTTATTATCAAGGTAATTTTCCTCACACCTTTAGGTTCCCTGAATAGTCTCCTTTTGGTTATGAAATTTGTGTTAATGTCATCAGAAAGTGTAATCTGACTGAGTGTATTCATAGCTTTGTGGTCTATGCATGTGTCAAGAGTCGTCAGGTAATTATAACAACAAACATTAAGGCAGGACATGGCTTGGGAAACAATGATGTTTATTTTTTTTAAGGAAGTCTATGGGGGTGCTTGGCTTGCATGCTGCTGACCTGGGTTCTACCCCTGGCATCCCATATGGTTCCCTGACTTCCTCCAAGAGTAATTCCTGAATACAGAGCCTGGAATAACCCTTGAACATCAAAGGGTGTGCCCCCAAACAAAAAATCTCCCTAAACAGAAAATCTATGTTTTTTCTCTCACTTCTCATTATCATTGTTCAAAATGCACAATACTTCTACAAAGGCACCAATCTCCACATTTCCTTCTCAAACTCCCAATTGAAGGCAGACTGTGGCCTTTCATAAGTGCTATTAGGACACTGTGGGGAAGCACTGAAGGCACATTTGGTTAGCTAGGGGGGGCTTCACTAGGACAGGTCTGGACTTCAGTTGTAACAGAGATACCGCTTAGATTAGGAGTAGAGTGGCAGTTTCTGAGCAGCCAACATGATGCCACATAGGAGTCAGGTATACAGCTGGGTAGAGGGCAGGTATCACAGCAGGTGGGTTGAAGGAGGCTGATCTCATGAGGGCAGGTGCTGGGCAGGCAGTTCTTCCAACGACAACAGATAGCAGAGGAGCGGATGGTGGTGGTTGGATCAGTGGGAGCATTGCAGCATCCTTGGAGATAAGATGCACTGCAAGACATGGTGACTGTAGATCAGCTACATCAGTGTTGCAATGGAAGTTGTGGTCTGTAGGACTTTTATAGTCACCTCTTATAGCCATCTCAGGGAGCCTGGCTTCTGTTTGTCCCAATGTTTCCTTCTTGTTGTTTGTATAATCCTGTACAAATAACACACTAACTTTTGTTTGTCAGTCCTGGGATGAGCCCACCTTCAGTTTTATTTGGTTGTGTTGCTAGGTTCGAACTGGTTTCCTGAGGCCATTTCAAAAGGCTGTCAACATTTGTACTCCACTCACTCAGTCATGGGTAAAAACACTGTCCTCCTTGGTCTTTTCTTTTTATCCCCCAGTTTGAATTCGTTCTCATAATCGATCAGGTCTAAATGCAAAGACTCAAGAGTGGTTTCCGTGAGAATTAAGTAATGATCATGTTTTGAGCTAGAGATTCTGGGGTTAAGGCACTCGCTTAATATGCATCTGACCTCAGTGTGATCTTAGGTACCAAATAATTCCCCTAGCACCATTGGGTTGTAGCTTCAATGCCCCTTTTACCCTTGCAACAACAACAACAAAAAATATGAAACGATCTTTTCCAAAATGTATGCCCTGGAAAGTTTTGGGAGGACAAAGCCTATGGGTCTTTGTTGACTAGATTCACTCTGCTATATTATCATGGATTTTAATATTTATATAAATGACGTTAAGAGAGGCAAAATGCTCTCCATAATCAAATATATAGCTTGCTATATATATATATATGTATGTATTTTTGTTGTTTTATATATATATATATATGTATGTATTTTTGTTGTTATTTTTGCCCTGGACAATACCTGGCTATGTTCAGGATCACTCATGGAAGATTTAGGGGACCATATGTGGTGCGGGGAATCAAAGTCAGGTCAATGCAAGGGGCCTATCTTATTAGTCTGGCCTGCTAAATTAAATAATACTTTTAATAATACCAATCTTCTGTATAAACATAAGTAAATCTCACTTTTATAAAGGGCATCGATTATTTTAACCATAAGTTGCCTCAGAATAAAGCTCATAAGACTACAGAGGGAATGAAAAAAAAAAAGAGCTTTCTTCACTTTGCCATAAGAGCATGAAAAGTTTATTCTTTAGGAATGGATACGAGTGACCAAACTGTCTCTTGCACTATTCAAAACCATTATGAAATCTGACAAATATCTTTTAATTTTTCTTCCACTTTAATACACTTAGTGTGTTAACTTTTCGTGGATAGATAGTGCTAGTGGGTAACTACAGCGACCCAAACAAACCTGCAAACCCATATATTATGAATATTTAACACATCTCATGTGAGAAAGAATGCATCAGAGACAAAAATATTAAAAATTTTTGTCCCTCTCCCCTGGAGTATGTGGCCTGAGAGAGTAGCCAGTAATCCTTATGCAAATGCTTCAAGGATCTTATGATTAAGTGCATAGTGGGAAAAATAGAAGTAACTTTAGAGATGGTTTGAGTCCTGGTTAGAATGAGCACATTGTGAAATCTAAAGAAAGGTACTGAAATATGTTTAACATTTAGTTTCTCAACTATAAATCTGAGAAAAATAAGCAACTTTTATTATAGTTACCCTAGAAAAATGGAAGATTGAGAATTGCTTACACCAGTCATTCAGCACTGTGTGTTACATAGTCAAGTAACCCAGAAAATGGCAGATTCTCCTGTGGTCACTGTGGGAATTCCCCCAAGAAGAATAATGGTGGGGAGAAGAGGATTCTTCATGGAGAAGCTGGGTTCAGTCATTTTAATCATAAATGTTAAATAAAGAGGTGCTCCTATAGCAGAAGCTCAGAGGAAAACCATATGGGGTCAACATTACTAGAGAATAGTCGGGAGGTGACTGGAAAGGGTCAAATCTTTGCTCACTGCTGGTTGTTCCTGAAATGGAGCAATGTCGCTGTGTATATATATGTATATATATATATATATATATATTTTTTTTTTTTTTCAGTGTTTCTGGACGAAGCCAAGACCTAGAATCTAGCAAAGCAACATTGCCAGGCAAGACCCTTCATCCCTCTCTGGCCTCCAGGCTCCTTCTCGCGCCCTCTGTTGGTGGGGCCTGGTAGACAACCAGTCAAAGGAAAAACAACCCTATCCCCTCTTTACATTATAAAAAAAATCCCCTCTTTACATTATATAAAAACAATCAGCACACATCGTTCTCAGGGCTGCACGTGTTTTAATTAATTCACTATTCATTTATATTCACCACAGTTTTAAAAGTTTTATGGGTTAAGAGTTTCTCAGGAAATTCACAAGGGCATGGGTCCACTCCTGTCTAAACTGGAGACTACCAAGGTCACCCGGGCAGTTTTCTGGTCACCAGGATATCAGGGATCTAACTCAGGGCCTCATACATGCAAGACAGGTACTCCAGTTATATTTAAATTTATATATTTAATTTATATATTTAAATTTCTCCTAGATTTCTTTGCTTTATTGGATTTTAATTTTTGAATAATTTTGGGTTTTCAGTGTTCATTCAAAGACATAACACAGAGTTCCCATAAAATCCAACATGGGCTCCTCACTATTCTAGAGATTTTTGGGTTTTATTTATAAATGAGTGTAACTACTAATTTCACTAATGTTCATTTCTGTGTTCCAAAATCTAATCTGGCATTCATGGTACATTTAATCACCATATCTTCTTAGTTTCCTTTGGTCTATGATAATTTCTCTATCTTTTTTTTTTTTTTTTTTT